>CAIGRR010179836.1:0-13018 GCA_903798365.1 Fraxinus sp. 1973-6204 | reverse complement strand
GTTGGCAATTTTTTGTGATTTTTTATTACGTGCCGGTCCGTGTGGCTCGCGGGCCGGCCCCCCTCGGGCCGACTCCTCAAAATGAGGCTCGGCCCGACCCGGGCCCGGCTCGAGCTTTTTTCGAGCCGTCGAGTTTTTTTGTCATCCCTAACCTCAAGTGTCACAATGGATCAAATCAAATTGCATTCTCAGGTAGATGGTTGTTAAAAACAAGTGACATTCTCCTCTGCTTAGCCAATGGACATATATCACATAGAGTTGTAATAAAATCTTTGTATCTATTACACGTAATATTCAAATGTTCTTTCATCATATCCAATTTTTGAAAAGATAGGTGACCAAGCCTATGATGCCAAGTATTCGAGGTCACATTATTTGCAATAGAACATACAGAATTGAAACTTTTACAGCCATGTCAAATAGACTCAGATGATGCGGCATCTAATATGTAGAGATCATCCACTCTATTACCTTTGCCAATCATCCTCAAATTGTCCAGATGTTGAATTATATATCAATCAGTGAGAAAAGTGGTTTTGATAGGTGAATTCATAGTGAGTGAACTGATAGACAATAGGTTGAATTTAAATTGAGGAACATATAACACATCCTCAAGCACAAGTTCATGAGTAATCTTCGTCGTTCCATTGAAGTTCACAGGAATCCTTTCATGATTTGGCATGATTTGGCAGTGTAATGTAGGCATTCTTGATTGGTCTTAAAGTATGAAAGGCTGATTGATTGAAACATATATGACTTGTAGCTCTAGAATTCATTATCCATCATGTATGAGAACTCATCATAAGATTGAGAGAGATGGAGAAACAAGTACATGAGATGTTGCCAGACTCATTGTTACCTATCTTAGTATTGGTCTTTGCATTTGAAAGATGATTGTTCAACATATTCATCAGTTGCGGGTATTGAGTATGATTCAGGGTCTGCAAAAACTCCTCAACATTACCACCATCTTGTTCTAGGAATGAATTGGAACCTTGATTGACTGCAACATGATTTGCTTGAGAATTAGAGCCAAGTCTAGATTTCTACTTAGGTTTATATCCTGGTGGATATCCATGAAGCTTATAATGCTTATCAACTTCATGTCTCGCATATCCACAGTAGGTACAAATAGGTCTCTCTTTCTTCTGAAATTTATTGTGTGACTGACCTGCAATGAACTTCTTGCCTTCATTTTTAACATAGAAGGCCATATTATCAGTGCTGCCATATGCATTTGTATTGATAGATAAATGATGTTCCTTTTTAGAAATGAGAGCAAATATTTTGTTTATCGATGGAATAGGATCCATCAACAACAACTGCCCCTTACTTGAGCATAGGAATCATTTAATCCCATGAGAAATGACATTACATATTCCATATGATAATGATCAACTAGTTTCTTTATACCTCCACAATTGCATTTTCCACAAGAGCAAACCGGCCTATAGTTGCCGAGTTCTTCCTAAAAGATTTTCACTTTTGTGAAATAGACACTCACGAATGATTGACCTTGAGTATGGTTCATTAGTTCTCTTCTCAATTGGAATATGCGAGGATCGTTTCTTTGTTGGTATCTCTCCTTAAGGTCTTCCCATATTTCTTGTGCTGAATCAACATATATAACACTTGCTGAAATCTCATTAGATATTGAATTGAGGATCCATGAAATAACAATATTGTTGTTTCGGATCCAAACTTTCATCAACTTAGGATTATCTTCTCGTTTAGCTATGGATCCATCAATAAATTCTAGCTTATTTTTCATTGATAAGGCAAATATCATAGCACGATTCCATGATGCATAATTGTATCCCACCAATGGTTGTGATACAAGAATTAACCCCGGGCTATCTGAGCGATGCAAGTAGTATAAGGGCTTGTTCCATCATCAATAGCAGAATTACTTATTGAAGATGAATTAGATGATTGATTATGAATTTCAACTTTTGCCATGGAGATGCAAAAGAAGCTTATTGAAAAAATATAAAAAAAACAACGGAGTTATGGTGATGAGGAAGCAAAATGCTCTGATACCATATTGAATTGAAGAAGATTGAATTGTATTGAAAAAATGAGAAAGCTCAATGTACAAGTACATTACATCCGTGTATAAATATACAACAAGAATTGAACTAACCAACCAACTAACTAATATTTACACCAATCCAACGATGATACGTGTGATCAACTTCCATAGCTAACTAACTGAATTGAGCTGGATGAAGTTGTTGCAAGATGAGCTGGAGCATGATCAAATTATCATGGAAGCTCCTGGAATTTTGAGCTGCGATATTGAATGTGCGATTGGTCTGTATATTACTATATTACTAGTTTTTATTTTGTGGATGGTTCCATATCGAGGAGAACTATCCTGTCTGCTATGCTTTACTTCAAAAAAGTTTCCTTATACACTAAGGAGCTGTCATCGTAGCCACCCGAATTCATTTTTTTTTTCCTCTGAAGTGATTATGTTTTATGAATCTCTTTATGAGAAAATTGTTTCGGGAATGGAGCGTGCTGATGATGGAGTTCATGAAATTCAAGGATACATGGTCAAAACTATGGGATTAAACATCTCGCTTTGAAAATGCTGGGAAGGGGAATCATTTTGCTGTTTTTTGAATCACTATTCTCATCTCTTCCTAAGATTTATGCTCTGAGTTCGGCTTCATTTTTTATTTTTATTTTTTTTTTAGTTGAACTTTGTAAAAGCTGCTTTCTGTTTTGTAAAATTTTGAATGTGTACAAATATTCTTGTTTCACACAATCTTACCCATCATTCTCTATTTTCATCTTCAGTTCACAAGATTGGAAGGCACAATTAAAGCTGCCACCATCTGATACCCGTTACAGAACAGAGGTAAAGAATCTAAAGATTCAAAATGACGTCATCTCCAATGTAATTTGCACTGTGTTTCATTTTACATCTTGGAATACTTTTTGGTTTAAACTTTGAGGCAGATTTAAATTGCTAAAATTTATTGGATACGGTTATGTCGAAAAATTTGTTTGTTTGTGATAGTAAATGTAAACAACCTGTTGAAATACAAGCTTTTATTTAGGATTATTTCTTTTAAGACTTAAGATGGATGAATAACCAAGATATTAGGACCAAAGAAATAATGAGGCATTAGCCGAATGAGACTTAACAGATAGCCATTTAACTCTACTCAACTTTTCTCAATGTTACTAATATTGTGGCTGTTCAACCTGAAATCCGGAACTGGGCGAGGAGTTGGTCCGTCTGTGTGTTATAAATTGGATATAGAAAAATGGGTAAAAAATAAATACTCAACTGACCGGTTCACATTTGAACCGGCTGAACCAGTCACGGTTTTCCCAGCTTATACGGTTCTCTTTCAAAAAATTTCCCAAGCCTAACAGGCACTGCATGTGCACCATGCCAGCTTTATGACCAGTCAGTATCTATAGCGATCTTCCGCGGAGACTAAGTGTCCCATCCTACTACCTCCAGCAAAGTAAATTTTCAATGTTTGCCACTTTGCCTTATTCCTTAGTCTTTATTTTAATTGTTTTTATTAAAACTTGTTAATAAATCCAAATAATAAACAGGAATTTAAATTTACCTTCAAATTGAATTAGTTATATGAAAATCTAAAACCTCTTCTAATTTTTAGTGTGTATACATTTATTTATTTTTTGCATCTGGTGTAACTCCAGTTCAACCTTGTTTGTAACTCTTGACCATTTTCGGTTCAATGTCCAAGTTGGGTTTCAAGGTACCTTATTCTCATAACCAACATCTTCAAGGAAAATCATAATTACTTAGACTAAGCAAAATAACACTGCCTTAGTTGCCCTCTTATTACAGCTGCTTCATTAGGCTTCTTTACATGCTCTATATATTATTTCTTCTCAAGTGTTGTGTTTTTAATTTACACGTTTTCTTTGTTGTATTGAGTCCCTTCTCCAATTTATTTGTTGAAAAGTGATATCGGAAATATTTCCTTGTAGCTTATTTCCTTGAGTTTGGGTTTGGTTCTATCCATAATTTTTTTAAAAAAAATATGTAAGTTGACAATATAAGCTATTTTCAATATCTAGCAGAAATAGAAGAAATAACATCGCCAAAAAATTCTAATATCTAGCAAAATATGCTATCAAATGGCATCATATATCTAGCAAAATATTTTTTTTTGATAACCGTGGATGTCCGAGTCAGCTTGCACGCACTTCGACTAATCCCACGGGACCTTGAAGTTTACAACCGATACTCACCTTAGTGGCCCTGAAGGGACTCGAACTGGTGACCATTGGGGAACAAACCCAAGGCCTTACCAATTGAGCAACCCCTTAGGGTTGCAAAATATGCCATTAAATGGCATTCAATATCTAGTAGACCATAACACCAAATTACATACCAAAAGAACAAATAAAAACCCAAAACCAGTAATAAGGAGTACTAGATTCTACAAATGCTAAAAACAAAATAACTTCATTCAGTTGAAAATAAAATAATAATTTGCGTCAGAGTGAATAAATTGTTAAAAATAAAATTTTATAAAAAAACAAACAAACTCGATTCCAGAGTTGGTACCCATGGTGCTAGTTCAAGAAACAAGAACAATCCGAGAACCGGTCAATTCTAGTTTTCGATTACTAATATTTTTTTTTGAATCAAACTAGAACATCTTGTTTCGATTCGAGAGGTTCAATTTATTAAAATGACAATCCTTAATCTTGTATTTCACTCCGACAAGCCTCAACGTCTATCTCACTTTGACAAATTTCTATCATTTTCGCTCCAATGAACCTTTAACATGTCACTCCAACGGTCCTCTACCCTTGAAAGTTAGGTGTTAAATGGCAAACCTAAAATTCAAGAATAAAAAAATATAAAAAAATGACACTAAAAGTCCTCTTCTTTCAGCCATATTTTGTTATGTTCAAAAATTACAAGATTTGTTCAAATATTGCAGAGAGGACTCATCCTTCTTGCAAACTCTAGGTTGATTTAACATATTTTCAGCGAAGTCTTAGTTGAACTTAAACCCTGGTGAAGGATACTTAGTGGGTACGTAACCTCTCTGCTGCGTTGACATATGCCTTTCACGGAGCCATTCCCTAGGCAAAGGCTTGTTAGCGAGGCTTCAGTTAGGTCATAGGTGTGTGAAGGCTAGGCGAGCTTCTATGTGTGAGAACTTTTCTGTGTACGAATCCTTCCCTATGTGTGAAGACCAGTCATGCTAATTTTCAGCCAATTTTTCAACAATCCCGCGTCTTAGTTGGAGCTGTCGCAATCCTCCACAGCTGCTGGATGTGCCTGCCTCGCAACCCTGGTTTGATTCTCTATATGGCATTGAATTTGGACCTTAGATTTGGGTATTGTGGTTGTTTAAGCCCTTGTTTGTCTATCATTCTTTCAAAACTCTTTTTTACACATTGATTTTTAACTATACATTCACACAATAAAATATTGTACACGTAAACCCAAAAATTTTCCCTACTTTTTAACCACATATTCTTCAAAAATTCATTATTCAAACCAATTTTTTTTTAAAAGAATGGCCACCAAACAGGGGCTTAATTTAGGTTGTTTCATGTCATGGTTATTTTTCGGCTTCTAGTTATTTGGACTGCCTTTATTAATTTGATTGTGAGTGGCAAGTTTTTCGAAATTATTCTCTATTTTTAATAATTGTTATTCTGTCCCTGAAGTTTACCAATTATGCAACTTGATCCTTGAGGTTTCACAATCTTGCATATTAGCCCCCCAAGCATTCAGATTTATGAAAGTTGGTCCCTAAGGTTTCAGAGTCGTGCATTTTAGTCAATGGACTTTCGAAAAACTTTAAAAATTATCTGAAATTTCAGACTGGAGAAAGTTAGTCCCTGATGTCTCTATCTGTGGCAAGTTGATCCATAAACTTTAGTATGACCTTTATTTCACCTCTTCATTGGTCCAGGGACCTCTCTCCATCATCCCAATTATGCGTGGTCTGTTTTCTTAGGATGCTATTTATTTGGTCGGGATTGATTTTACGGTGTTCTGATTGAGTTGTTTTTGGTCTGTTCTTGAAGTTTCAAACATTAGATTTCTATTCAAAAGATTTCTTGCTATACATATTGTTGGACCTTCTACTACATTGTGAAGTCTTCTACTACCTTTAATCTTTTGGTGGTTCTGAGATTCAAATTTAGTGATGCATGACTCTTTGTATTGGCTGACCAGATTTTTTGGCCGGGATTATTTTTTGTTCTTGCTGCAAGATACCCTTTGAAATTTTTTTCAGCTATGCAGGACTCCTCGTATTAGTTGACGCAGCTCTCTAGTACTCCTTAGAGGTTTGACAGATTAGACATTTCTATCTTTATTATTGCACGAAGACTATCTATAGTGGGTGAAGCACCTTCCTGTGGTGGTTGACTCTCTCGTTTGAAAACCTAAGCTCTGGCGACCCTTTTCACTGTGCACACTAAGCTTTTGCTATGGTTGCAAGCCTTCTAGTTACCGTGGATAGGTTTTTGGCTTTCTACTTGTCGGCTATTTGTGGATGCGTATGAAGGCCATCTGCTGTTTTCGAAGTATTTGCACCCTCTTGTGCATGCTATTTGTGCATAAGTTTCAGTCTTTTGGTGATGATTGTATGCTATTCGCGTATCTTAAGTAATCCGTTACACAAGACAATATAACTAAGACGACAATTGGAACTAGTAGAGAATGGGAGGTTTTTACTACTTGGAGTTGCAATCAGAGTCGAGTAACGGTTTTAAAATATCGTTATTCTATACATCATATTTAAGTTGGGCATGTGAGATATCGATGCACCAACTTGAGGGGGAGAGTTAAAATATGAGTTATGGAAATATTTCTTTCAAGTTTATATCTTAGTCTAATTAGGAATTAATATTATTCATATTTGTATATGATTTATATTCTTTCCTTTTTATTTGCCTTCTATTACAAGGATTGTACTCCTATATATAGGATTGATTGAGTATTTAATAAATAACTCGGCCTAAATTTCAAGTCAATGCATTAGGTCTGAATCACAGTTCTTATCTTTTATTTTGGATGGTTAAATGTATCCGTTTTAAATTTGGTGGTCGATCAAGCATGATGAAATGCTCTTTCGTATACCACAACACAAATAAATTACACCTTTATTTAATGATTATTCGGAAAACTCAAGCCAAGATTTAAACCTAATCACGGTGGTGAATTAACAATCAGCATTTTAGTGGTTTACTACCTTTTGAATTGCATAGCTTTTAGAAGAGAAAAAAATACATGTTAAATTAATTAGAGGAGGATGTGTAGGTTCAACAACAAAAAGAAACTAAGCCGGCTCCTGTTTGGTGGGTATTAAATCAGATTTTAGTAAATTTTGATAAAAGTTGATGAAATGTGTAAAGAAAAAGCTTTGGGTCCCATAAAATGTGTAGTTAAAATTAATTGTTGATTTTGACTTAGATTAAAATCTTTACCAAACAAGGTCTAAGTCTACTAAACAAACTCGACGTTGTTTACGTGAATGCCTTTTTGCCGTTCTTTTCAACCCAAAGCTATCTCTATCGAAAGGTCTAATGAAATCTAATACTTTGCAGTTTTCTAACGCCATATTTAGTTTACTTCACCTATCCTTCTTTTTAGGTATTTTCCCCTGTTTTCAGCCTTTTTTTCTGAAAGCAAAGTGGTTTTCACATTGTACTTCTTTGTAAAATAACCATTTTACTCTGTTTTGCATCATAATGCTTGCCCTTGGATTGCCAAAAATTAGCAAAATGTTGGAAATCTTGTTGAACACGTATGTCCGTGTTATGTACATGTCCTAATGCGTTTGTTTCTGATGCATTTTGGACGTGGACAGGTATGGATACTCTGGATCCAGGCTGGCTTCACATTGTTCATCAATTTTATTTGTAACGTTTGTCAATTTGTTAACCTTTCTTTTGCTTTCTTCTGTGGCTGGTCAATGGAAGTGTGTAACAGATGTCATGCTGAGAATAAGAGAGATAATGCAGTCTAGATGTTTTCTGTGGCTGGTTAATGGAAGTGTGTAGCAGATGTCATGTTGAGAATTAGAGAGAATTCAGACTAGATGTTTATGATACCTGGCTATCCACGTGCAGCATTTTGTCTAAGACACGTAGATCCTGGCATCCTGCTTGCTTATTTATCTAGTTGTCTGCATAGTTAATTTAGTAACTAAATTGCCTGCAGAATATAGTTCATCGGATCTCAATGAAGAAGATTATTCGGGTTCTAATATGTGTTTTATACTTGCCAATTGTTTGTTTCTTGTAGCTGTGAATTTATGTGCATCAACTTCTGATATTTTGAGAAGCACGACTAGTCCTTCCACAATTTTTTAGACTATCATTTGTTTGGATATGTAGCCATATTAGCATTACTATTCCTATTTGCCTTGCAGGATGTAACAGCTACTAAAGGAAATGAATTTGAAGACTACTTTTTGAAGCGTGAGCTGCTTATGGGAATATATGAGAAGGGATTTGAGAGACCTTCTCCAATTCAGGAGGAGAGTATTCCAATTGCTCTCACCGGAAGTGATATCTTGGCTAGAGCAAAAAATGGAACTGGGAAAACCGCTGCCTTTTGCATTCCTGCCCTGGAGAAAATTGATCAAGATAACAATGTTATTCAAGGTTTTAATCTTATTTGACAGTTCTTGTGAATATGGCATCTCTACGCCCTACCTTGTAGAATTTTGACTTCTTTAACAGAAGAATGGCAGGGAAGAGAAGTAACTCAAATTCAAGAATGGGTGCAAGTTGATTCATTTTTTTTTCTCGTGACAGAGAGAGCTTATATTTTTGCTGATTGAGCTAGACCTATTGCTTTTTGAGAGCAGGAATCGAGTTTAAGATAAATGAATGAGTAATAGTAGCTTTCATTATTTTTTTCCCAAGTTAGAGTCGACTCACTTATGCCATTATATGATATCCTTTTAAAAAATCATATGAAGATGTTTATTTTGGATAGCAGATACAGATAGTTACAAGATTGCTCTTAATCGTTTTGCTTGATACATCATATATACTCATTAATGCCGTATCTGAGTGAACTTCTAGGCAATTAATTCCTCAGTTTGACCTTTTCTCATTTATTGGCTTCAGTTATATCTTTGCTATGATCAGTTTATAAATTATTCAGTTCTAATATTGCATCTCACCAATTTGCACTGTCGCAGTTGTTATTCTTGTCCCAACGCGAGAATTAGCCCTTCAGACGTCACAAGTTTGCAAAGAGCTTGGGAAGCATCTAAAAGTTCAAGTCATGGTTACCACAGGTGGAACTAGCTTAAGAGATGACATAATGCGTTTGTATCAACCAGTGCACTTGCTTGTTGGAACTCCAGGGAGAATCCTTGATCTTGCTAATAAGGGTGTTTGTGTTTTGAAAGATTGCTCTATGCTTGTGATGGATGAGGTATGAAAATGTTTCGATATCTCCTTATTTTCACAGTTATGAGTCAATCAAATTAGATGTGAAATGTTATTGTTCTTTTATCAGTATTCGTTATTGGGAGGCTGGAAGCATTTCTTACTAGTTTTCATTTCTTCACCACCACCACCAACCCCTCCCCTTCCCAGCAGTTTAACTTTTCTCCTCAGAGTGGGAGGCTGGAAGTATTCCTTTAGGAAGATGTTAATTTTTTTCGTGAAATGCGTGTGATATGCTAAACTGTTTAGCACTTCTACTTTTCTGAACAAATGATAGCAGCACTAGATATTACTGCTATTTGAATTTTGATTTGAGTTATTTATCTAGAACTTATGAATAGGCAAGGGATACTGTTGGATCTGGAGAACTAGTTTGTATATTTACAATTTCTTGCTTCAAAGTGTAAGTATTTATGCCTCTGTTGGTTGTTGTTTAAGGTCTATTGCATTGATTGATGCCCAAGGTCCAAGGTTGAATTAGCAGAATTGACTTTTGTACAGTCATGCCATTCCAAACCAAGTGGCAGATTATGGACATCTGATTTTACTATGATCCTTTTTTATTTGGTTCTGGCTTTGAAAATAAGTTATTATTGATGGGTAAACTTCATCCTGTTTCTACCACTGTCTTTCAGGCTGATAAGCTTTTGTCACCAGAGTTCCAACCTTCCATCGATCAGTTAATTCGTTTTCTGCCTTCAAACCGTCAGATCTTAATGTTCTCTGCTACATTTCCTGTCACGGTGAAAGACTTCAAAGATAGATACCTGCGGAAGCCTTATGTCATCAACCTTATGGATGAGCTAACTCTCAAGGGTATAACACAGTATTATGCATTTGTTGAAGAAAGACAGAAAGTGCACTGCCTCAATACTCTCTTTTCAAAGGTTAGAACTCTTGATTGAGCATGACTGTCTTGTGGATGATGCATTGTGGTTTTTTCCATGAAAATTCTGTTTTGGAGATTATATGTGTAAATTTTTTGGCTGCAGCTTCAAATAAACCAATCTATTATTTTCTGCAATTCTGTTAATCGAGTAGAACTTCTTGCCAAGAAAATCACAGAGCTTGGTTATTCTTGTTTCTATATTCACGCTAAGATGCTTCAAGATCATCGCAACAGAGTTTTTCACGACTTCCGCAATGGTGCCTGTAGGAATCTTGTTTGCACGGGTATGATCTCGATCTTCTTGCAACGACTGCTTTTACATCTACATTTGTTCTCAGATGAGTATGCAATGCTCAACTTGTTCGATTATGCCCACCGTTCATAACAATAATGGTTCATATAAATGCATTAAAAATTTTAGACAATTAGTCTCCTAGATGTATTATGCTCTGCTTGAAACAATTGGATTCGGTGGGGAAATGTTAATATTACATGTGGTTGGTTGTGATGCACGTAGGATATGTGTTTTCCTCCAAGGTGGTGCAGATTGTGAACAATTAGTGAATGTTGTAAGAGTAAATAGACAAGTTTATCTTGGATATTTTAATATAACAGCAAGGAAATATAGAGGGGCAATAGTTGAAAAGTTTCTTAGGCATGTGCTATTTTTGAAGCATTTGGTGAAGTGACATGCTACCCACTTTGGGGCTTTCAATGCAAGGGCTTTCTTGATTATTTTTTGGTAACAAAATGTGCTTAAATAGATGAATGAATACATTTTATTAGTTTTATTTGCTGCCATTTCTAAAATAATCCAATTACGTTAACTGCAACTCGACTAACGATGATTGTATATTTTTGAATAGGTAGTTTTGTATTCCCACATAGGTAATTATAGGTGATCACACCTGCAGTCCTGCATTTGCGATCTTTATGTGTATATTTTCCGCTATCCTTGTGAAGAATTCATTGAATTGGCGTCCTTAAATGAAGGATGCGGCATTTCTCCTAACCACTTATTAGATTGGAGGAGAAAAGAGGGACATGACTTTTGCCTGCATTTTGATTCTAGTCTCATCCAATAAAATTGTCTTTCTCGTTAAACAGTATCCTATATCCTTTATTGCAATAATTGTTTTATCTTCCTTTTGCAATCTATTGCAGATCTATTCACGAGAGGTATAGATATCCAAGCAGTCAACGTCGTTATCAATTTTGATTTTCCGAAGAACTCTGAGACATATTTACACAGGGTATGTTAAATTTTATGCCAGTGTACTATTCATGGCTACTGTGCTATTTTTTCATGGACAACAACACTGTCATGTGTAGGTTGGACGATCTGGAAGGTTTGGACATCTTGGGTTAGCTGTGAATTTGATAACCTATGAAGACCGCTTCAATTTGTATGCTGTCATTCTGTTTTTCATTGACAGAATGTTACTTCATTTGTGGAATTGTTATGATTTTCATACTCGCATCTTTCAGGTATAGGATTGAACAAGAACTTGGAACAGAGATAAAGCAGATCCCTCCACATATAGATCAGGCTATATACTGTCGTTAATTGTGATAACAGCTCTGCTCCATTGTCGAAAGGTAGTGGTGAGTCATGCCATATATGCATATTTATTTATTAGCATTTATTTTCAGGTTTTCAGCAAATCAGATATAAATGCACTCATATTGGAAGTTATGCAATTTAAGGTTTTTTATTTTTCTGTGCAATGTCATCTATGTTATTAATACCTTTGTTGAGAATCAATTGCATCCTTGGTTGAGTTGAGTAAAACCTTTTCACTGAGTTATCGATTCCTCATTTGTAATTTCGGATTATAGTAATTTTCTTTAGCCCTTGTTTGAGCCCCAATTTTTCAAAAACTCATTTTTTCAAAACTCAATTTAACCCCACATTCTCCAATAAAATAATTTTACATGTAAATCGAAAACTTTTTCTTACTTTTTAACCACACATTCTCCAAAAAAAAATCACTATTCAAAAATACATTTTTTTCCCCTCAAAATGGGGCTCAAACAAGGGCTTAATATATCACTTAACTTGTGCGAAATGGTATAATGGAAGAAGGGTAATAGTTAACCATTGTCTAAAAAAGCTATTTGAGGCTTACGCTTTGAATTCCGTCTCACGGAGGCTTTCATAAAATGCCTCGAAATCTGCATCTCAAATGTCATTTTGTGAGGTTCAAGGTGACTAAGGTTTTGCCTGCATATCTTGCATTGTCCAGACCTCCAATTAGTAGCATTAGCAATTTGAGTCATTACTTTATAACCTAATATGTTATAGGTTCTTTTATTTTCCTCTTTCGTCTATACGCCAAAAAAAAATAGAGAGGAAGGAAAATACAATATTGCAAGTGGAGGACGATAGCAATGAATAAGAAGAAACTTCTAGTGAGAAGGATGGTGATGTTAATGATTTTCCTTAAAGATCATATTATTAGTGATAAGATAAGAAATTTTTTAGTTGTCTCTACTTCTAATAGTCACCTTGATACGTTATTATTATTATTATTATTATTATTGTTGTTGTATCGATCTATTTTATGTTCATTTGCAAGTTAAACTTTTAATTTTGATAGTCACCTTGATACGTTATTATTATTGTTATTCTAATTATTATTATTATTATTATTGTATCGATCTATTTTATGTTCATTTGCAAGTTAAACTTTT
>CAIGRR010179834.1:0-11461 GCA_903798365.1 Fraxinus sp. 1973-6204 | reverse complement strand
AAAGTGATTCTCAAATAAAAGCAAAATATTTCCAATCGGCAGTGAGTAAGATCGGGATTAAAAGTAGCAATGGCGGATCACACCGGCGAGCACGCGAAGCATCATGAAACGGAATCCGTGATTGAGAAGATAACGGAAAAGCTTCACGATCACGATTCGTCGTCATCAGATCTACCGACTGCCGAAACCATCAAGATGAGAAAGGGATCAAGTAGACTGTCGAAACCGTCAAGGCCAAGATCTACCGACTTGTCGGCCGTGAAAAGCCCGTTCACAAGGTTCTAGGTAGTTGAAAACGTAAGCATTAGAACACCAAGAAATTGTGGAGATGAAAATTTGATTGGCAGCAAAGAAAGGAGGTAGTGTGATGCCGGTGATGGTGGTGCCGGCTATGTGGCGGCGACGGCGAATAGAAGGAGAAGGGAGCGTGGTGGTGGTGGCAATGGTTGAGGAGGGAATGGTGATTGGTTTAAAATGGGGGTTGGGGGGAAGTTTAGGGTTTGGATGTGGGGAATGGGTGTATGTATAGATTAATATATATTATATATTATTATTATTATTATTATTAATTAATTAATTAAAACTTGATTTCTGTATAATTAAACTTGATTCCTTATTTATGAAAATGGAAATTTTAAAACTTTTCTAACTGTAATTTCTTCTTTTTTTATTTAAAGGCTATCAGCCTTCTTTGTCGATAGACAAGAGGGAAAATTTCATAACTAAAATATTAAGTTTTACACATTTTAAATTTAAGAGATAATGTTTAAAATTTCAAATCTAAGATTTTTTTAAATTTTATTTATAAATAAACAATTAAATTTATATTTTATTAATTAAATATATTAAGGTCGCAATTCAATATAATTTGGTCACAAATCACGAATTTTACATGTCACAAATTATTTTACGGTCACAATTCAAAAATTTTATAAGCCACAATTTGTTCATCGGTCCAAATTATTTTACTGTCACAATTCAAAAAAATTATATGTCACAATTTGTTCGTAGGTACAAATCAGAAATTTTGTAAGTCACAAATTATTTTACGGTTACAAATCAGAAATTTTATATGTCAAATTATTTTACGGTTACAATTTATACATTTTATAAGTCACAATTTGTTCATCAACCACAAATAAAAAAATTTAAACGTCACAACTTATTCATCGGTCACAAATCACAAATATTATAGATCACAATTTAGTAGACAGTCACAAATTATCAAATTATCGATCACAAATTAACGATTTTTTAGGTCACAATTTATATTTTTTTATTGGTCACATATTATTTGTCGGTCACAAATTAATGAATTTAATGGTCACAAATGACCAAATAATCTGTAATCACCACCAAAACTTGTGACCATCACTTCACCAGTGCCACCAACAGCATGACAACCGAACCCCATCGTCGGAACCACCACCACCTCTCAGGAACAAACCATCATCTAAAAATACTGACATCACCACGACCACCACTACCCTCCCACGATCACTGCACCACCACCACCAATAATAGCACAACCACCAATGACGCCTATACCACCATCGTCTGTTCAAATCCATTACCGTCAACGCCACCACTGTCACGACCACCACAACCACCACCACCATATCCATCACAGTCGCCACCAATTAATCGGTCACAACAACCACCATAAATGAACGTTTCCGCCACCACAGGCACAGGCACAGTCACCGCCAACACAAACACCAAACCCACCACCACCGCTCATTGCCAGAAGAAGAAACCACAGCAGCGTTCGACAATCCACGCGGCAGCGACGATCTGGTGCTATGCACAACGGCACTCAATTCGCCGCCAAATGCCGCTTCCGCCAGTGAAGAGGAAGAGAGAAGACGGTAGAAAAAAGAGAATAAGGAGACGAGATGAGACCGCCACGCCACCACCGCTAACACAAACACCATACCCACCGCCACCGCCCACTGCCAGAAGAAGAAGCCACAGTAATGAGAGAAGAGAGAGTGACGAGAGAAGACGGTAGAGAAGAGAGAGTGAGAAGAGAGAAGGCCGAGAAAAGAGAGGAGGAAGAAAATTGGATTGAGATGAAATTAATTAGGGTTTGGGATGAAATATCTTATTTTTGAAAAGTGAAACATTATATCTGAAATGAAGTTCAATCTTGAAAACTCTGATTTTGTGTAATTTCCACTAGACAAGATGCCAATCGGCCTTTTAATATTAAAATTCAATTTTTTCTTTTAATATTTGTGTAATATTAACCCAATGGTTAACTATCGTGTATGATCATTTAAACACCCAAGCGGACCATTCTACTGTCCACTTTTATCGGGTGGTCGTGGCTCGCCCACCCATATTGATACCCCTAACCGCCTCAATTTTTGGAGGTGGGAAGAACAAGCGTTCTTTGCTTAGAATATTAGTACATGTAATCTGAATTCTTGTTTTCTTATTCAATGGTTTGTTTGGCCTTTGTTGAATCAGGTGTGGAAGTTTCACCACTTTGTTCATACACGGGGGAAAATCTAGAGGCCATTTGTCGTGGAAGAACATTTCATGCACCCTGTGAAATCTCATTTTAGCTTATATTTCATTAACAGATTTTGAACATGATTTAAGCCTTTTGCTTCTTGCTTCTTTTATTCGACGGGCAAAGCTATATAGTGATAAATCATAGTCGTCTCACTTCACGATTTTACTTTTGGCTAATGGGAAAGAAAAGTTGGTTTTTCCCGAGCTTCACAAGTTTCAAAACCTCTCTTTATTTCCTTAGCTACTGATCTCCATTTCACTTTCATTATAAAATATGCTACAAATTGAGAGCATCCACAAATTTTACAGAGTTCGCCAAGAAAATAAGTTGGAGAACTAAGCTATTGTCTACTCGCCATGTTGACAAAATTGGGGTTGTCAAACAAACAGGTACCAGAATCTCTGAAAATCTGCACAGGATCAGCAGGTTTCCAATTGAACATCAACCCTGCTACAATGCTTTCGACTAGCATTACACAAATATGAACCCACAGAGGAACCTTAAGATGATAAATATTCTTCATTTCCCCAATCTTTTTTTATCCTTGTTTAGAAATATGGTGAAACTCCAAGAACTGGTTCCATGCTAGCCAATTGATTTTGCAGAAATTTGTAGACTGATTCAGTTGTCATGGAAGCTATTCGAACGACTAGGCCTATCCCCTGCACATGCTGAATAGTCATTAGTACCTAACTCAGCAATTAAGAATACTTCTCAAGTGTAAAAATGGGAATGGATATTCACTGGGATTATAGGACCTGCGATAATGCAACGTCTCACTAATGAAATCCAAGAAAGGAAACGCGTGGCCAAGAAAGCTGCCTATGGCTTAGAAGAACTTCAATGAATTTTCTTTGAATATGTTGTCTCAGCAATTAAGAATACTATGATATATGGTCTCAATATATCATAGTATACTGACATCAATATACCTAGTTATTAAACGTTACAAGTCTTAAGGGAAAGATTAAAAAAAGAACCGAAAATGTAAAGAGTTACAACCAGATAACTGTCAATGGTTAGGAACATAACCACGGCCAAATTAAGGAAAAACCAGGATATATGAGGCAATTCTAGTGTTGTGTGTATATTGTAGTTTACTGCACTTAAAAGGTCAAATGGTACTGCTGAACTGCATCTTGGAAAACATCACTAGGGAGAAATGGCTCTATAAGTGATGTAGGATCTTTGTGAGCAAGACTTTGTGGAGCAAGCTAAACCAGCAGGTTGGAGCCATTGCCTATACACACGTGAGAGTTACCTTACCTTGGATATCAGTTTTCTATCAGGTGGATACTTCAGGCAAAGACTATGGGTGTAAAGCAGGAAGACAAGAAGTCACTGGCCGTTCGGAGGACTCATTAAGTAATGAAAAGATTTTTTACTACTAGGCTGCTTTATTCCAAGAGATGGCTCGCAAGGAAGCCTCTACCATCATACACGTGATGTAGGACAATTTGGATTGGGTGGATTGTGCAGAAAGGCAGGTTTATTTAGGATTGTTGTTTGATTATTAATGTTTTCTCTAGAAGTGCAAGTAGGGGCTTTGTTGCTGCAGTAAGAAGAAAATTGTGTTTGGGTGATGGGTGCACTCAAAAGAGAAAAGTATAATTCAAATAACACTTAGGCTACCACAAATAAACTTCATATGAAAGAACTCGGACTTCAAGAAGGCTTCATTTTACCTTGCACATGTTCCAAAATCTTGTACTCATCCAAAGTACAAAAAGTAGCCTACTAACATTTTAGACCTAAGAATCTATCTAAAATTTAAAGAATGAAAAACATTTCTCCAAATGACTAAAGCCATGCTTGATTACCATTATTTTCAAACTCTTTTTCTACATAAACCAAGTTTTTTTTCCTAGTTTTTAACCGGACATTCTCCTAAAAATCACTGTTCAAAACATTATTTTTTGGAAATAATAGCCACCAAACATGGGCTAAATACAAATGCGAAACCAAGAAAAACTTCCTTAAGTTGCTCTTTTAACACACACTGCATTAATAAGCTCATAGAATACATGATTAGTGCATAAAGATATATTATAATTGCATACTAAAAATCCGTTACAAGGTTACAATACAACTAAGGTGTGACAGAGAGATATGCACCTTTGGGCCAAAGACACTGCAAGAAGCAATAAAATCTGGTTTGGACAAGCAATGATCACCATGTGTTTTAGCAAAATGTCCTGAGTTAATCGAAGGAATGTGGAATTGCTGAGACATCATTTTCTTCACATCTTCCTGGATTTGATTTTGAATGAGCTTCAATTTAGGCCTAGAACCATGTAGTTTATTACGGGAGTATGAAGAATCCAAGTCAGTCTCCTTTTCTTTTGAGTCAGGGTCATTATTATTGACCAAAGAAATTCCGAAAATTGAAATAAAATTCAACTGTAATCCAAGGTGAAGGAGTTAAAGTAGAGGATGATAAAATAATCACTTACCCCCAAAGTACTATCATGGCAATTACTTGATAATCCTGCAGGCGCTCAGAGATACTGCCTTGACTTCCTTGCTCCAGCAATATCTGAGTCAAAATGAGAATAACTTGAGACAGTGACATGAGAGTTATACCCAGATGTACTACACTCAAACTAAATGTCTTAATCATTGAATTTTAAACTTCAACTACACCCATCTTTATTTGCATCCAGAAGTACAGAAACTGACAGATGCAAACTGAAAAGAAAGTCCAGATAAAATTGAAATCATTTATATTGGTAATATATTGTAAATAAGAGGATTTCTTCAGGAAAATTTGCATATGATTAAGTTGAGGTATTGTTTAGAAACTTGAACTCTTAAGAACACATACTTTTAAGTAACAGGTAGGGTGTAAGTAATGCTCTTAATATTATAACGTATATCAAGTCTAATCTTTTCATGCTTTCCAAACCTCATTTATGGGTAATAACACATGTTCTTTTGATTCCCGAAATTTAACACAAGATTAACAACATACAATGAGTAATATATGATAGCCCAAACAAGAAAAGTACCGTGTCAAGAAATAAAGGCTCATTGTCTTCTAAGAAGATGCGATTAGTGCTCTTATATAAAGAAAATTCCCATTTTTCTCCTCTTTCATGACGACCACTAGTTATCCAATCAACTATAAGTAAGCTTGAATCATGGAAAACTTTGAAGATTTGCATTTGAGAATACTTTGCCGTAGAAAAGCAAGTCACTGGATCTGGAATGATGACTAAAAGTGCATCCCGTCCGACTGTTGCCTACTGCATGGCAAAGGCTCGCCACTATCAATAGATTTGTAAATGAAAAATGATAATGCAGATATAATTAAAAGATATTATCATTTAGAAGCTCATCCTGTGATCGTAAAACCACACCGCTAGGACCAGTAGATAAAATTCTTTAATTCATTCGTAAGTAAAATTTAGCTTAGACTTGTCAGCATGTCAATGTAATCATAATTGTTGCAGCAAAATTCAAAATGACACATTATCTAAAATTGAAAAAACAAATATTTACATGAATTCTCCCGAAAAATTCACTATCAGTTGCCTGCAGCACTAATTTATCTTCCATATGATATATAATGTCAAAAATTAGTGCAACTTCCTGTACGTTGGACTTGCACAATGTGGTCATGATTTAGTTAGTTGTTTATTTGTTTTATTTAGTTGGTATTCTATTTGTTATTAAATAATTACCACTGTGTTAGTGGTAAATGTTGTGGGAGTAGTTGGAGAGAATTATGGGAGTGGATTAAGTGGTTCAATGGAACGACTCTATAAATATGGGTTGTANTTAGTTGTTTATTTGTTTTATTTAGTTGGTATTCTATTTGTTATTAAATAATTACCACTGTGTTAGTGGTAAATGTGGTGTGAGTAGTTGGAGAGAATTATGGGAGTGGATTCAGTGGTTCAATGGCAAGACTCTATAAATATGGGTTGTACTGTAGCTTTGGTGTACACATTCTCAATACTCACAAGTTATTTATTTGTTTTCCAATTTCCCATAGTCTGTTGAAGTTTTTTTCTTCTACTGGCCTTTCAATCTTGTTTATTTTTTGTTTTATGGTATCAGAGCTAGTTGAAGGCCTGGTTTATTCAAACCTCAGCTTGGTGTTTTCGGGAGTTTGAGTAAAAGAAAAGCTTCAATTTCCACCTTTCACTCTTCGCAACGATGGAGGTAGCAAATGGGGGAAATACTCAGTACGGGATGGAAAAGCTTGTAGGAAATAACTACAAGTACTGGAGAATGTGTATGGAGGCATATCTTCAAGGTCAGGATTTGTGGGAATTAGTTGCTGGTGCTGATACAGTAATTCCTCCTGATGTTCCTGACAATGTTGAATCACGAAGGAAGTGGAAGATCAAGTGTGGTAAGGCTCTTTTTGCTTTGAGGACATCTACTAGCAAAGAGTTCATTGATCATGTTCGTGATGTTAGTTCTCCAAAAGAAGTCTGGGAAACGCTCGAAAGGCTGTTTACCAAGAAGAATACAGCAAGGTTACAACTATTGGAGAACGAGTTGGCAATGTTAAAACAGGGAGGTATGTCAATTTCAGAATACTTTTTACGAGTTAAAAGTATTTGCGCTGAAATTTGAGAGATAGATGTGGAAGAGAAAATTAGCGAAGCGCGTTTACGTCGATACCTTGTTCGTGGATTGAAGAAGGAGTATGGGCCCTTTGTCACTTCTATTCAAGGGTGGTCAAAGGAGCCTTCTGTAGAAGAGTTAGAGAATTTGCTCTCTAATCAAGAAGCCTTGACGAAACAGATGGCAAAGAATTTTGAATCTGATGCTGTTCTCTTCTCTAAAGGGAAGCCAAACAAGAAGAATATGTCAGCTTGGAACAAGAACAAAGAAGAAGATTCAAGTGCAGAGAAAGGTGGCAATTCACAAAGTAAGAAATCTATCACATGTTTCAGGTGCGGGAAGATTGGGCATATTAAGAAAAATTGTCGTGTGAAGATTTCCAAAGCCAAAGTTGCATGCACAAGTGAAGGAGATAGTCAACTCAAATGGGAGCATTGTTTTACTGCTGAAGCAGTTGAAGAAAAGTCAACCCAAGCTTTTGTTAATTATGCCAACAATAAGGAGGAGTGGATCATTGATTCAGGTTGCTCTCACCATGTAACCGGAAATGATACCTTGTTCTCGAAGATGCATGATCACAACGGAGGGCGAGTTATTGTTACTGCAGATAACTCAACTTATCCGGTAGCAAAAGAAGGTGTTGTGACGATTGATGTTGCTGGTGATACAAGCACCAGAAGTGTCAAATTGCATGATGTTTATCATGTTCCAGGTTTGATGAAAAATCTAGTTTCAGTTCCTCAAATTACTGATTCTGGAAAATATGTCTTGTTTGGTCCAAATGATGTGAAAGTGCTGGAAAATGTGAAAGATATATCTGCTGATGTTATTCTTACTGTTGAGAAGAAAGGTTCTTTGTTCGTTATGTCAGCAGGTGAAGCTTATGTGAACAAAACAAGCCAAACCGATAGTGCTGCAATTTGGCATGCTCGGTTGGGTCATGTAGGCTATCAGTTGTTGCAACAGATTTCTTTTAAAAGGTTGGTAGATGGCATGCCAACTTTGAAGAATGTATGCGAAGACGTGATTTGTCAAGGCTGCCAATATGGCAAATCTCATCGCCTTCCTTTCAAAAGATCATCAAATCGTAGATCCGCATCATTCGAACTAGTTCATACAGATTTGATGGGGCCAACGAGAACACCAAGCTATAGCGGACATCGTTATGTTATGGTGTTAGTGGATGATCACTCAAGGTTCACTTGGGTGAAATTTTTGAAAGCGAAGAGTGAAGTGTTATTCAGATTTATAGAATTCAAGGATGCTGTTGAAAGGGACTTTGGGAAGAAAATAAGATGCCTGCGGAGTGATAATGGTGGGGAATATATGTCAGATGATTTCTTCAAATTTTGTGATGACAACGGTATTCTTCGGCAAATGACTTGTCCAGACACTCCTCAGCAGAATGGAGTTGCAGAGAGGAAGCTTGGTCATCTTACTTCAGTTTGCCTCTCATGGTTGCATGACAAGAATCTTCCCCGGGAGCTTTGGGCAGAAGCTATTCAATGTGCAAGTCATGTGATAAACAGGTTGCCTCCATGGCCAGGTATACAAAAATCTCCTTTTGAGATTTTATATGGTGAAAAGCCAAATGTCAATTATTTTCGGGTATTTGGTTCTATCTGCTATGTTCATGTTCCCAAATCTAATAGAACTAAACTTGACCCGAAAGCAAAGAAATGTATTTTTGTTGGCTATGACTCATATAGGAAGGGTTGGAGGTGCATGGATCCGTTGACAAAGAAGTTTACTACTTCTAGAGATGTGGTGTTTGATGAAGTATCATCTTTATTTCCCGCTCAAAAGCTCGTGGCCAAATATGTTGCTCTTGATGGTGATGAAGACAATTTGGAGCTTTTATTTCCTGAAGTTAATATGCAAGCACCTAGTAATGATGAAGAAGAAAATGAATCTCCAGCTCCTCAACAACAGAATATTGAAAGAGCAGAAGATGGTGAGCAACAAGCAGTGAGAAGAGCAACAAGAGAGAAAAAGCTACCTAATTATCTCACGGATTATGAGGTAGATCTTAATCATTGCACAGTGACCTCATGCTTCTTTANGTGAGAAGAGCAACAAGAGAGAAAAAGCTACCTAATTATCTCAAGGATTATGAGGTAGATCTTAATCATTGCACAGTGACCTCATGCTTCTTTACAGGAGCCTTAAGTGCAGAAGAACCAACAAGCTATGAAGATGCAAAGGGATGTCCAAATTGGGAAAGAGCAATGCATGAAGAAATTGAAGCTTTAGACAAAAATGAGACATGGAAGTTAGTACCCAAACCAGAAAATTGTGAGCCAGTTACGTGCAAATGGGTTTTCCGTTTGAAGAAAAACCAGATGGGACGATTGATAGGTTCAAAGCTCGTCTAGTTGCTCGTGGATTTTCTCAAAGCTATGGAATAGACTATGAGGAGACTTTCAGCCCGGTAGCAAAGTTGGTAACAGTGAGATCAATCTTTTCACTTGCTGCATTTAAAGATTGGAAATTGTGGCAACTTGACGTAAAGAATGCATTTCTTTATGGAGAGTTGGATCGTGAAGTATTCATGGAGCAACCCCAAGGTTTTGTTTCTAAGCAATTCCCAGAACATGTATGCCGTTTGAAGAAAGCACTATATGGCCTAAAGCAAGCACCGCGAGCTTGGTATGGTAAAGTTGCTCAATACCTCATCTTCTGTGGTTTTAGAGTTTCTGATTCAGATTCCAGTTTGTTCATAAAATTAAAATCAAATATGCATTTGTTGGTATTATTATATGTTGATGATATGATAACAACTGGAGATAATGAATCAGAAATTTCTAATTTGAGGAATGACTTATCTGTTCGTTTTGAAATGAAAAATTTGGGGGAGATTGGATGTTTTCTTGGTTTAGAAGTGGAAAAATCAGATCAGGGATATTTTGTTTCTCAAAAAGGTTATGCAAAGGGTCTCAAAAGATATTATTATTATTTTTTGTTAAAACAAAAGAAAGAAAAATTAAAAGGGTAAATGAGCAATCAAATTTCAAATCTTGGTACTTAACATTTTATTTCGGATTACTAGTTTTCTAAAATAAATTAATTGAAATAACATTTTACTAAATTAACATTTCTTATCTAAACTAATTTATTTGAGATATTAGGAAGGCTGTGTGTACTTAAATCATGCGGATCCACTCACCGGCCCAAAATAAAGTCAATATTTGACCGAATTATTTACACATATGTGGTAATAAATATGTAACAATTATAAAGTTTATTTTTATGTGAACAATGAGTCAGTCCAAAAATAGACTTAATGTTTGACATGACTTATTGTCAATATTTGATTTACTACACCAAGAGTACTATATACAATATAATATTTCTGTCTAAAGACTTAATATCAATGTTGTACCTGGCCCCTTGTAATGGACCCACTATTATTTTAATTTATTGATTGCTTAATATGGATTATCACGTGAACATGTTAATTAGGTTTAAGTTCTCTATTCAGTTAATGTATCCACTTCTACAATATCTGTCAACATTAATTCAATTCCTGTGCTTGAACCACAGTTTAAGGGCTGGAAAGAGAACATTTGTATCATTCTTGGCTGTGTGGATCTAAACTTTGTGTTAAGGACTGAACAATACATTACTCTTATGGACAAGAGTTCTACTAATAAAAATGGGATTCGAATAAGTGGGATCGTTCAAACCGTATAACTCTTATAATCATTAAGCTTGAAATTTCAATGACATTCAGAGGCGATGTGTCCGATAATGTACTACTGCCAATGAATCTCTTAAAGAAACTGAAAAACGTTTTGCAAAAGGATGTAAGGTCAAAACTAATACGCTTCAATTAACTTGGTTTCACTAAAGTATAAGGCTAAAGAAAACATAAGTACATCACAGATATGTCTCATCTTGCTTCAAAACTGAAGTCATTAAAGTTTGAGCTGCCTAATGACTCGCTCGTGCATTTGGTTTTGATTTCTCTTTCTGTACAATTCAGATAATCTAAGTTCAGTTACATATGTTGAAAAGGGAAGTGGGCTCTTGACTAGCTCGTTTCTTGTTGTATGCATAAGAAGAAAGGTTGAATTGAAAGCGCTCACTTGGCAAATACCTTTAAGTACAAGTTAATGAATAAGGAAGTTGCATCTAGTTTAGCCAATGTTTTGAAAACCGACCCGATCATCGACCTGAAAAAGGTGAAGGGTCAATGGTCAAAAAGTTCAACCGAGGTCGAATCGGGATCAAACTGGATGCCATAAATAATTCAAAGTAAATCTAGCTTTGCTAATTAGATTCATTATCCTAAAATTAGTTTCGATACTTAAAAATTAAAAATCAATATATTAAAATAATTTACTTTGTTAAATTAAAATA
>CAIGRR010179795.1:0-10180 GCA_903798365.1 Fraxinus sp. 1973-6204 | reverse complement strand
TATCAAACAGGCTCTAAATATGGTAAGAATTCTCATTATTTTACTACAGAGAATAAAGAGAGCCACGATAGAGAGTGAGAGAGAAGGAGAGGAAAAAGTATAGAAAAATAATAGAACTTTTATGTGCAAAATTTTATTCTTTTTAACCTTTCAAAATCTTTGTAAGATACTTTGGGAAAGTGATTTGTTTTCGTATACTTTTATATTCAATAATTTATACAACTATTATTTTATTACAAATAAATTCAAATGTCATGATTACTTTTGAATATAAAAGTCAACAATTAGATAAAATACTATTAAAAACTCATATCATCCACGCAAATAACTTGCGTGCCATTGTATCACATATGTAATAAAATTATTTTTTTATTGTAAATAAATTGGAATGTAATGATTACTTTTGAATATAAATTTTCAAAAATTGAATAAAATACTATTAAAACTTCGTACCTTAAACCAATTCTTAATTCTCATAATGGAGGCATAGAATGAAGAATTTTTCTCCATGTACAGTCCTTAATGGACTGTACATTTACAGCCCACACTCATTAGTGTGTGCCCCATTAATTAATTAATTAATGGGACCCACACTAATGTGTGTTTACATTTACAGTCCACTAAGGACTGTAAATGTAGCAGTGTTCTAGAATGAATATTACGTTGTAATGGTGGAGTCAAAATTTAACAGCATAGAGGTGAAAAAAATAAGGTATGAATTTTATTTCGAATCTAATCACGCTTAATTAGACCAAATTTATGCTACCTAATCTTTAAGGCTCGTTATTTATCCATTTTTAATTATTTAAAATCATTTATTTTACTTTACTAATTTAAAATCATTTAATTTTGTCCAAATATCATGATTATTATTTTAGATTTAAACTTATGGCACATCGATGGTCTGGAGTTCCAAGACACATTACACTGTAAAAATCATAATTAGTCACGATAAAGATAGTCATATAAATCAAATAGCAAATGCAATATTAATACATAATCTAAATGACACGATAATAATAAAAAAAATATGCTACGTTACAAATTTCTAGATAATGTGACGCAACTACGTGAGGCGAGATGGGTTTAGTATTGTCCAAGGCTAGATATTCTAGTTATATTCAAAATTAATAATTTGAAACTTTTGATTGTTATTATTATGAACATTAACATTTGAGACCATGTATTTTACCTTACAAAATCGTTTGAAAATTTATTATTTTGCAAGTTATGATGTCAATTAAGTTCATTGATGTTAATTAATTTTATCTAATTTTCGCATTTACGTTTTAAAAAGATAATTAATACTTACAGTTATTAGTTTAGGGTTTCTGGATCTGTGGTGTTACCATTTGAACCTTCCCTTGTGTAAGTATGTTTACTTTACTAGCTTATTCGTAAATATGATGTCCTTGAACTATTCTTCCATTTGTGTAAATGACGTCACACTACACACATGCTTCTTCCTAACACAGTTTAGTTTTCATAGTTATGTTCATTTTGTCAATGAACATCCCTCTGGTTCTATAAGAGTTTCTAAGGAATAAAACCCTTGTAATTTCCATTTGAAGCGACCTCACTTCTTTCTCATATAGGTGATCTCTTAATTAAGAGTAACCGACATTACTCTGCTCGAATATTTCGATGAGTTAGGATCACTAAAAGCATAGCTTATCCTTTATTCCTTGTGGGTATTACTCTTTTCATCATAGGAATGGACTGTGATGAATTTCCACACAAACACAACAACACAGTAATGGAATCAAGATAGGCATTGTTCTTTAAATATGTATTTCCTTGTAAGTCCAAAGAAGGACCAAGTTCGTTAAAACTAATATTTGAGACTAGTAATGAAAATAGTCGGGACGAAGGACAAAAAGAAAAATGAAGAGATTCAAGATGAACTTAGACGTAGTAAAAGAACAAGGACATTAAAACTTTTTGTCCAATTTTTTGACCTATCTGCAAGAAAGAAAATATCAAACTTAAAGAGGCAGTAAGCTCTACTAAAGGACCTTTGTGGAAATAGGCCATTAAGAGTGAAATTGATTCCATACTACAAAATCACACTCATGAGTTAGTGGATCTTCCCTTTAGGATCCAAGTGGATTTTCGAGAAGAAGATGAAAGTAGATAGATCAACTCATAAATACAAGGCAATGCTTATAATTAAAGGTTATAGACAACAAGAAGGTCCAGACTACTTTCATACCTATTTTCTTGTAGTGAGAATAAATTCCATAAGGATGTTACTAGCAATTGTTGCATGTGCAAACATGAAGTACATCCAATGGATGTGAAAACAACTTTTCTAAATGAAGATTTGAATGAACGAATCTACACGGAACAACCTGAGGGTTTTTCCTGTACCTCGACAAGAAAAAAGTTTTTAAATTTGTGAAATCCTGTATAGTTTAAAACAAACACCAAAATAATGGCATGAAAAATCTGATAGTGCGGAGTGGATTTAAAACCATCGAACGCGATAAATGTTTTTATTTCAAAGACACTGAGAATGGATAGGTTATTTTGTGTCTATACGTTGATGACATGCTTATTGTTTGTAAATCTACTTAGCTTACTTATTGCATAGGCTATGTCAGGATCATGATTACCTCAAGAGAGACTCTAATTAGATCACACGATGAATGGATAGATGTGTCGATTTGATTAACGATATTCATGTACAGCTGACTTGATCCTCCTTTGACCTGGTCATCTATTACATGTCCCATTGTTCCATTCCAGTGGCCTACGTATGATTCACACCCAGGGAGTACCCAGATCTATTCTTCCATTTTTAAAATTATTTTGATATATTTTGAGATATTAATGGTAACGTCTTATTTAGATTTGGGGGTGAAAATCAATTTTCTAAAAATGCGTATATACTCGGAACGTTAAAGAAACACACAGGGTATGGGGTATGTGCGTAATAATGCAATCAACCCATTTCATTGATCACATATGCATGCTTAAACACTAAAATGAGTATTCATGTGCTAAAAATTGCGTCAAAATTAGCCTAGCAAAACTCAACTTTTTTTATAACTTAAGAAAAAGTGAATGGACCCCAACGAACATCAAATTAGTTGAAACCTCTTAAGTCCATGAATATAGTTCAATCTATAGGGTTTATCTAAAATTTTTAAAAAAAAATTATAGAGTTTCAAACTATCTACTTTGAACTCGTGCCACCTTCTTCTTTGATCTTCCTCTAGTTTTACTAACAAGTTATGCTAGTAATGCACAATCATGAAGCGTTGATGGTTCTGTTAATAAGAGGATAGTTGACAATGATATTGTATCGACCACAAATTTAGAAACCCTAAACTAACAAGTGTAAGCATTAATTACCTTTTTAAAACATAAANTTTACTAACAAGTTATGCTAGTAATGCACAATCATGAAGCGTTGATGGTTCTGTTAATAAGAGGATAGTTGACAATGATATTGTATCGACCACAAATTTAGAAACCCTAAACTAACAAGTGTAAGAATTAATTACCTTTTTAAAACATAAATGTGAAAATTAGATAAAATTAATTAACATTAATGAAATTAATAGACATCATCACTTGCGAAATAATAAATTCCCATACAATTTTGTAAGGTAAAATACATCGTTCGAAACGATTTATTCATAATAATAATAATTCTCAAAAGTTTCAAATTATTAATTTAGAATATAACTAGAATATTTGGTCTGGGACAATACTGAGCCCATCTCACCTCAGGTAGTCACGTCGCATCGCCTAGCTCTCATCATCTGTAAATGGGGAGGGAAAATGTGGAATGATCTAATGCTCAGCAAGAAAACCTCATGCATATGATGCATGCTTATGATATGCGTATAAATTACTTTACAATCAAAAACTGCTTCTCAATATGTATCCACTTTTATTTTATTTCTTTAAGAACCTTAGCATTAACATCATAAGGTCACATTGACATTCAAAACTCTTTATTTCATGAAATTTCATGCATGCTTATGAACGAATTGATATGCATGAATGATCATTAATAGTACTCATGTCATGAAATATAGTTATCGCATATTAATTTCACATAATACCAATTAAGATAACACATTCATACAGTTCATGAAGTAATACATATGTATGAAGATAATTGGAGCTTTACTTACCTTGAGTCCTATTAATTTACTTTTCGAATGGTAAGTGGAGATGTTCTTAGTTACTCAAAAAAGTCAATGTGCCCAAAATCCTAATTCATCATCAATTATTTAACCCCTATTTTACAACCAATAAATGGAAAGAATCATATTTTGAATATTGATTTTTAGAAGAATGTGTGGTTAAAAAGTAGTAAAAAAAAAAAATTTGGGTTTAAGTGCATATTATTTTATTGTGTGAACGTGAGGCTGAAAATGAATATATAACAAAAATTTTCGAAATAATGATTGTCAGGCAAGGGCTTAGAGACTTTGACCAAAAACTCACTCTCTAAATTTGAACTTATAATTGTGTTATATATAGAAAAATATGAAGTAAGTTGAAATGAGGGGATTTAGTAGGGCTTTAAAAGTTAATGGTTTCATTATTCTTCAAATGATATAAGTTGTGAGTTTTTATAGAGTTTTGGCCGAAATGGTAATCGTTGGATTACAACCACGTGGCCTCATTTCCCAAGTCGAAGCCTCAGATCACTCAGTCTGCTATGCATTTAGTACATTGACATCGACTTAGCTACTTTACACCCTAGGCTGACAATTCTGACATTCATAATTACAAACTTACATCAATCATTAATATAGATTGCCTAAGGATCCTCTGTAGGATGAAAAGGGCTTTAGTCTCGAGAGACTTCTTATTTCCATTATTCGGTGCGAGGATCTTCGATTTCTTCTTTAAAGACCTTGGCCAAAATAGAAAATGGGGGTGCTTCACTCTTTGAGCTCTATATTTTTGTCAAATGAGTCTTTGTCGACTAGACCAGGTTCGACTGACATTTCCACGTGGACTATGACATGGTCTCTTGTTTAGAGCCTTGGTGACAAGATGCAACAATAGTCCCCCGGGTCTAACTATAAATATTCATATTATAATTAGATCTTGAAGGTATTTGACCTGGATGAGTAACTTGTCAAGGTTGTTGGTCGACGCTGTATGCTTCGAAGTTTCTGATTTTGTAGGAAAAGCTGGGGAGTGTGCTTCGAGCTGGTTTTACACATCTGATGCCGTGTCAAAGTCATGTGTTGAGGAGTGTGCTTCGAGGTGGTTTTACACATCCGAAGCCATGCCGAAGTCATGTAGAAGACTGAAGTGATTTGTCTATATTACTTGCTGAGGTTGTAGCTCGCTAATTTCGAAGAGGTGTATTTTTATTCATTATTTTTGAAATGGTGTGAACACGAGGAGCCCTTGATTGTTGTGTTGAAATGATTAGCTATCTTGTACATTATCAAGAAAAAATGACTGCAATGTTTCAACTTTCCATACACGCAACCTTCGTATATTTAATGCACAATGATGATAGCTACATGCATGTTTTATGGGAGGTAGATGCATTGGGGCATGGCTCAGACACTCTGATTTGAACCGTTGAAATGGATGGCTCGAATTAATCTTTATATGAACAGTTGGATGGTTAGGATTCAGGTCTAATGGCTAGGATTAATGACCCATGCCTATAAAAGGCAAATCCTTGACCCCTTTCATTCTTTCTTTGCGAAAAGAAACGATTTTCCACACTTCTTCCTTTGCGTCAAAAAGCTCTATGAGGCCTTTTTTTCTACTAGTAATCTTTCCTATTCATCTTCATTCATTCCTAGTTTTCTTGAAATCATGAGCTCTTTAAACTTTAGCAGGAAAACCTAGACTTGTGTGCAGTGGAATCTGATATGAGGGTAACTATAACGAATATGGTCCACCTGGTTCATGCCATTAGGGTGGACTAGAGCGTGCTGAACCCTAGTATAGGTCATTTAAGCTATGATGCTAACTGGGGGACTGCTAAGATTCCGTCAAATGTTACTGCTGCCGACCTTTTAGATATTAGGGAGAAATACTGTATTCCTCACACAATTGAACTTTTAGCCCCTTCATCTAAAGAGAGAGTCTGCTTTCCTAGACTAAGATGCATGGCCATTAGTGAATACCTTATAAAGAGGGGATTTCATCTACCCATTCATCAATTCTTTAAGGTCGTTCTTAAGTCGTACAGATTGGCGCCTACCCAACTCGTCCCCAATGGGACTTATTTCTTGTGGAAAGAGACCTCCCTAGGTGAGGACATGCCCCTCCATGTTTTCTTGGCCCTCTTCCAACCTAGGACCTTGGGGAATAGAGACTCAAAGGGTTGGTATTCACTGTGCCCTTGGGAAACCCAGAATCCTTTTATGGTAGGTCTTTATTCCTTCATCAAATGATAGAAGGAGACCTAGTTTTGGGTGAGGGGAGGTGGCAAATTTGTGAGGGTGATTGGATTCCTCAGCTAACAGTTTTCCACTCACTTTGAGAAGCTCATGACTATATCTTTGATTTATCGCATATTACTTACATTTATTACATACTTTTGATGGTCTAACCTCGTCCTTTCTGCAGGTTCGGTAGATCGCTTCGAACTCTTTGAAGCTGAACTGGGCATGGTAGATGACATATATCGTCGTCACTTATCCTCACGTTAATTCAAACGCAGCCTCCTGAACCTGAGATTCTATGAAAATTTTGGCCTAATGGCTCGAAGAGGTAAAACTTTGACTAAAATTTCCATTCGTTCTTTTATAAAGATAACTTAATGAAGCTGATTTGATTGCAAAGAATCTTGAGAAGAAAAAATATCCAACACTCAATGTGGCCTCAATTTTTGCCTCAATCTCCACCTTCGGGAAGAGAGGATACAAACCCACCTCTGTCGCGGCAAAGCAAATTAGGGATAAGGTTGAGAAGGCTAGTAAGGAAGGTGCCAAGTCGGAGGGATGTCCTTTACTGAAGAGTACGGGAAAGGATTTGAAAAGGCCTCCATCCGCTGTACCCTTGAGGCAGGAGCCAACAAAGAAGAACAAAACCAATGAGGGCTCTTCTATCAGTGAGGGGGCTCTTCTCAGGGTCAAGCTTACTTTGACCAAGAATGATGAGCTCGCTTCAGAAGCTCTAACCATGCTCCCGCCCAGAGATCCAAATGGCCACTGCCACTTTTCATAACTATTGGATAGATCATTTGCAGAACTTCGTGTAGTCCAGTGATGCGGAGGACCTCTTTGTCATGATGGTAACCCAGAAGGCAAGGGCCTTCGAGGAGGCCATAGAGGATGAAGTCCTCTTTAAAAACCTTTAAAAGAAAAATAACGATTTTGCTGACAATGTCTCAAGGGCCGAGGAAGAGGCCATGAAAGCAAGATCTAACGCTGAGGCCATCAGGAAGCAACAAGCTAAGGAGTTTGTGAAACTCGCCTCTATTTTGGCAAAGATTGAGAATTTGAATAGAGAAGTTCATTTGTCATAGAGCGAAGTGGCTTCTCTAACTATGTGAGTGGAGACTTCCGATGCACACCAGTAAATTGTTGTCGAAGCCCTAGAGGCTTCAAATAAAGAATGTGCCATGCTGAAGCAACAAGTGGAATGGGTAAATTTCAGAGTTGGTGGCTTGATCAAAGAAGTAAACACAGCTTGAAGTGAAGCTCAATCTGCCAGCGATAAAGCATTACATAGCCGACTTCCACCTAACAGAGGAGTTCCTGTGTTTTGCTAAGTATTGGTGGATTAGCTTACACTGGAGTGATGGAATGGATTGAGGTTCATTCTTAATCCGTCGACATGTCCGTATTAAGGTTGAGATTCTTGGAAGAGGGCAAACCTTAAACCCAGTCAACGGAAGCAATATAATTGAACTAGAAGATGATGAAGAGGCTGGGGTTGAACAAGCTGAGAATGAGACAGTGGCTCCTAATGCCATCGTTCCAGTTGCTGGTAGCTAGCTTGACCCTTCCTCTTACCTTTTAGCATTCTTTTCTCTCTCTTTTTTTTTTTTTTTATAATTGTAAATGCCATTTTGCCTCCAATTGTAATAGACTTCATTATTAATGATTTTTTTCCTTTACACTGTTTGTTTCCCGAATTTTGTACTGCATCTTTACTTATGTTGTGGTTTTGTGATGTGCTTCAGTCTGAGATTTGTTTAATCTTACCTTGTAATTTGCGATTTCGATTTTCAATTTGTAAAAGTGTTAGAAAGTCGTATTTCATTGTAATTAACTCTCTTCCCTGAGTATGGGATCAAGTTGATCACCTACGTTGAATCCATTTTAATGAGTTTTACCATTGAAGGCATGCGTTGTTCACTTCAACGAGTAAGGAAATGGTCCCCTTCGAGATAATTTTTTTTTTGGAGTGCATATGCGACCTTGTGGTCGAACCATCAGGCAAGGGCTTCTCCTAGGACTTTTGTTGCTGGGAGACTCTCTTCATTTCAGGAATTTTAACAAAATCACTTCCATTGAATTAAAAAAAATACAAAATGAATATTTACATTTCTACTGACAATACTTCCTCATATATTCTGCATTCCAAGGATAAGGCTGTGTCTTCCCATCCAAATTTTCAATTTTATAGGTTTCTAGCCGAACCTGTTCTTTGATACGATAGGGGCCCTCCCAATTAGGACCAAGAGTCCCCACTCCTGGTTCTTTAGAAGATAAAAATATCCTTCGTAGCACCAAGTCGTTCAGATGAAAGGACTTCTTCTTAACCTTAGAATTGTAGTACCGGGTCATCTTTATTTGGTAGGCAGCCAATTTAACTTGAGACTCATCCTCTTTTCATCAAGAAAATCAAGTTCCCACCTCATCAACTCATCATTAGTTATTTTGTTGAAGTGTAAATGATGAGGAGAAGGTAGGCCCACTTCAACTAGGCTCATGGCCTCTGCTCCGTAAGCCATAGAAAAAAAGTTTTTCTTGTAATCGGCCTACTAGTGGTTCGGATAGCCTATAGAACTTGAGGTAGCTCATCCATCCAAGCCCCCTTTGAAGCATCCAACTTTCTCTTGAGAGTGTATTTGATGATTTTGTTGACAGCTTCCACCTGCCCGTTAGCATGAGTATGGTGGAGGGTTTAAAAATATTTTTTTGATTCCTAGCTCCTCGCATAGGCCACTGACTTTCTTTTTGTCGAACTGTCGGCCATTATCAGACACAATCCAATGGGGGATCCCAAACCTATATATTATATTCTTCTATAAGAACCTGGAAGTATTTTCTTTTGAAATTCTTGGAAAGGGGTTCATCCTCTACCCACTTAGTAAAATAATCAATGTCGACCATTGCGAAGCAGGCACCGCCCCTTCCTTTTGGTAGAGGCCCTATGAGGTCAATTCCTCGCTGACAAAGGGCCAAAGGCTGGAGACAACGCTTAATTCTTGGGAAGTTTGTCTTTGTATTGTAGCAAAACATTGACACTTGTCACATTTTCCTATTAGTTATTCATCCTTAACTTAGTCCATGACATTTCAATTTTCACGTTAAGTTTCCATTAAGATAATTGTTAAGTTATAAGCTTTAATCCTATTTCCCTTTAAGCATCGTCTATTCGCTCTATGGATAACATTTTTTTTTTGAATGGATCTACTATGTTATCCTTTGACTTAACAAAATAAAAATCAATATGTTCCACTTGAGAGAAACTATCGAACAATATTGTGTTTACTATGTATATCTCTAACTTACCATTATATACAAAATTTTCTGCTTTAACTATTGTTGCTTGATTGTCACAATGTATACATATGGTACTAACTTTGGCCACATAGGAATATCTTCTATGAATGTCTTAACCAGTAATATTTATCTAAAGAAATATACTCTAATTCCATACTGGAACGAGCTATACAAGTTATTTAGAATATTTTCAAGACATAACACTAATATACTTGGACTCATTTGTATCTGGTATCGATTTTTTTTATGAGCACTTGCTTTTTGCATGATAGCGTTGTACTTTGTCTTTACTGAACCATGCAAGGAAGACATAAGCTTGGTCAAATTTATACCTTGTTACTGTTATCTAGTTAGCATCATTTCATTTTATCCTTCAATTACATATGGATATGTTTTTCGTATTATAATAAATCTTATTTAAATTGTTGGAAGTACCACAAGATTATTATTAAAGCACTATAGCATTCATTACTTAGGTTATTTGTGCATCTACTTAACTTACC
>CAIGRR010179717.1:0-11091 GCA_903798365.1 Fraxinus sp. 1973-6204 | reverse complement strand
ATAAAAATGTTAGTAGGAAAAAGTATATTTAAAAAATTGTTTACAAAACGTGTTTATATATATTTTTCTTTAGGTTTTCATCTTATTATTTTAAAAATTAAAATTATTTTGAAAAATGTATATTTTTAAAAAAATCTAGATAATGTTTGTGTATATATATATTTTTAAGTTTAGTAATTTAATAGTTTAAAAATTATAGTTAAAAAAAAAAACAAATGAGCCGGAGAGCCGAGCCGCTCGGCTCGCCCGAGTAGGGCTGAGCCAACATTACCACCTCTAACTATTATAAATGATTTACAACTTACAGTCTACCAGACTAGACGACACGTACTATCTGATCTATTGACTGCAATTTCAATAGCTCTCATGGATTCTATGCTCTTGCACCAACTCCCAGCTGCATTTTCCAAAGCTCTCCTGGATTGCGGCAGCAACTCTTAGCTTTGTGAAATCTTCTATCTCCTGTGGATGCACGAAGAACACCGCGTTCTTCAACGACTGGAACTCCAGTTACATTCCCTTAATTTGCAGAAACTCTGACTGATAAGAAGGTAGCATCAGTTTGGTATTTGGATTTAGGATATGATGTTTTTCTTACCGCCAAGAACGATACACTATGAATAATGAAGGTTGAAATCTCAAAAGAATGAAAGCAATATGAAAAGCTAAGTGTCTGCTCAATGATCAACCTTGAAAAAATCGTTCTGTGGTGTTTAGATATTTATATGTAAGTTAGGAAATGAATGGTCCGGACAAAAAGCCTTTAAAAATGAATTAAGAAATTCTTGAATAGCACTATCTCTCGAGCGAAGACAGGACGATAGTCAAGCGATGCAGTTTCTGTTTCTGACGCTCGAGCCAAACCTTAGCGATAGTCTAGTGAAGTTTCGAGCCATTTTTCCTTTTTCTCATTCTCGAACTCTAGACCTAAAATATCACAACTTTCAATAATTTCACATTATTCATTGACTTTTTACAACATATCAACTTTAGTCCTTTTTGTTCACAGACTTGCTAATTACATTAAATACCTAACACATTCAATTCGTTTCAAAATACAAACTTTGTCTTGATCACACTCAGAGATTGCTGCATCTTTTGAGCTCCAAGTTTCAGTTTAAGCGGAGACCATTGCTTAATCTATAATAGATTAAATATCACATCAATTGAAAATCATTTTTTGGACAATTTTAATTACTACAATTCAATTATTTTAATAATATCTTATTGTTTTTTATTTTTCAATATGTAATAAATATTACAAAATATTTGTCATGTATGAATTTCGTGTTATTAATTCTCAATTAATTAACATTCATATTAATCTTAACTTAATGAATCTTGATTTACATGAATCTAGAGTTATTATAGATGAATTTATTTCTATTCATGTATTTATGAATTTTAATGGGTGTTTAAATTCATGTATTAGCAATTAATTCTTATATACTAAATGTAGTATAAAAAGATTGCTCATTTGTAATATTTCATCATCACAAAAAATTGAATTATAGAAATTGAGTTTTAAGAGTACAATTTTCTTTTCTTAAACGATTTAAACCCTGCTACGATTCAATTATTTTAATAATACTTTATTTTTCATTTTTCAATATCTAATAAATATTACAAAATCATTGTCATGTATGAATTTCATATTATTAATTCTCAATTAATTAACATTATATTAATCTAAATTCAATGAGTTTTGATTTCATAAGTTTTGATTTACATGAATCTAGAGTTATTATAGATAAATTTATTTTAATTCATGTATCTAGGGATTTTAATGGGTATTTAAATTCATGTATTAGCAATTAATTTATGTACCAAATGTAATATAAAAATGTTGTTTATATGTAGTATTTCATCATAACAAAAAAAATTAAATCATAGAAGTTGAATTTTGAGAGTATAATTTCCCTCTATTAAGTTTCTATAATAAATTTTATTTTCTTTAATTCATTTGAGACTCAGCGAATTCTCCCAACAAATTAGTATCAAATAATACTTTTACAGCACTTATAAAATATTTCAGAATAACGTGTCATGCACGTTCAACTTTACTAGCATATTTAAATATGAGTAATGCTATTCATCTACACTGGGGTTACAAACACAGTTTAGGTGGCTCTACTGTGTTTGTAATCTCACTAGGGATGAATAACATTACTCTTTAAATATTGGTGCAACACATAACTGGGTTTTGATCAATTCATCACGTCTCAACTTTACTTGGATCTACGACTATCTGATAACTTATGTAACATTAGCACGTTTATATTCAGAAACAGATTAGTCGAAAGCGAAGCACTCGATCTTATTAATTTGGTTTTGAAGTATGGAAATTCTTTAATCTATTTACTTATAGGCATAACGTTAGGATTGAACCGGCTGCAAGCGTTCATACAAACGTATTTATGTGATTTTATGATATGTTTGGTATCTTGATAGAGCAAGTTCTGATAATTAGCTTCAACTATTTTCAATTTGGTATGCTTACGAATAAAGAATAAAATTAAGTTAGAATTTGGTCAATCATATTGTATCAATATTATGTATCAAATATGTCCACAATATGTTGTATAATAGTCGCAAAATTTGCATATTGCCGAAAATAAGGTTTGGTAAATAAATTTACAAAGATGCTTTGAATTTAATGAAGCAATATGAGTTGTATAAAAATGACTAAAAATTCAAATTTATTGATCATTATAGTTTCTGAATAATGTATATTTATTTATAATTAAGTGATTTCTTTTAACTAAAATACTTGTACAATTGCTTCTATTTATATTCTACACTATATATTTGATATACTTTTTATATAAAGATATTATATACCCCTACATATAGTTGTAAAAATCAATGACAACTTTACCTTCCAAGAAACCATACAGGTGACCATGGAAGATTGACTCTCTCTATTTCATTGAGTAATGCTACTTGTACATCCAAATTATGATGTGGATTATATTAACGGATAAAATGACTTTCTTACCCCCAACAAATTCGGGTAAAGGAGACGTAGTGGTCGCCTAGTCCCTAAAAATCCTGATAGAGATGAATTAGACCTATGACAAGGGTGGGGTTTATTAATGCTTGTAACCTTAGATATAGTTTGTGACGCAAATTATTTTCTCTTCTATGTCATCTATTTGTACATCAATCTGTGTACAATAATGTATAAATAGCATTACCATTTCACTTTGGAAGGGTGTCTAAGTTCGGCCTAAGTAATCGAGCATATATCAAAATTTGTGGTAAATTGGGCTTATGTTTGTGCAGACCTTCTCAAAATGGAAAACCCGAAAAAAAAAATGTTGATTGTGGAAGTATTACAATAGAAAGTTATTTCAAATGATTTTACATAAGGATTGTTATATGTGATACCAACAACCAAGTATTTAAACTAGCTAGACTTAACAATGTTGTAATGCTTAGCTAAGCTTAGAGTAAATTTAATTGATTTACTTAGGTACATGAGATGTCAAAGAAAATTTAATTCTTCTCAATTAATTTAATTATTTAGATGGAAAAAAAAATAGTATACGTGTAAGGTATTCAACTGGCTTCCGTTTCTCAAATATTGTTCTTCTTCAATGCTTTCCTGCTCTCATCATGACATCTATATACCCTAAGGATGGTCGAAGGTGGTAGATCGTGAATTTTAGATTTGGGGTGACGGTTAATTGTGGTGGTGTATGGTGGGAAGTTTTGAAATTAGGAGGAGTTAGGGTTTCGCAGGAATTTTCAAAAATAATACTTACGAATTTGAAATATTATTTTTGAAAATAAAAAGGAAGGAATAATATTCTTGCATTTTCTTGATTAAAAGTAGTGGGCATAATTTCTTAAGAATGAAATCGAACTTAAAATTACTATAGGAACGACTTCATGTTGTATTTTGTACATAAAATAAAAGAAGTAGCTCTTCAATCTCCCATGGAACTAATCATTCAGAACACCATTTATTCTAATTGAACTCTTGAATAAACAGAGATTTTAGAGAAATAAATGTATGAAATTTTGGGGGAAGATTCATCCATTTTAACTTCTGGTATCTTGTAAATGGAAAAATTAGGTTCCATTAATTTTTGGAATAATTCCAACTAGAAAGGTTCGTTCTAAGGTTAAAATATACACCCTTACCTGAAATGGCCTTTATAAAGTTAGACATTGAAATATCGTGATCTTTTTCAAATGTTTCGATGTTTACACAAACACGCGAGATTAACTAGACTAAGGGTTGACTTGAACTAAGATAAAGAGTTTTAGAGTAGATAAATATGTCACAAGACGGTTGTCTATTCATTCGTACAAGTAGCGAGGATCCAAGGCTAAGATTCTTACTATTCGAGTCTATGATTGCTTAAGAGAATGAAGTCAAATTTCTTGATTTGATTTTACATCCACCCATCTCAATAAGTCCATCTAGAGTCTCTTTCATATTGATAAGAATTTGAGAAGACGTAATAAAATGAAGGGTCATGCTTGGCACCACTTACCATTTTGCTCGAACAAATTCTCGAATAGGTAGCTCAACCGACCTTTATGCCTCCACGAGCGAGCAAGAGATGTGCGATTTCACAAGGAGAATACCAATTGGTCATCTTTCTTCCAGCCCATGGTTTCCTATGATAGCCGTTGATTTAGAGTGGCTAGTTGTTGACCCGCAGAAATTGGATCCCACAAGGATAGACGCACCGATATTAAATTTCATTCAATCTACTGCAGTTCAGAAATTTGTTTCTTTATTGCACCATACATTATTGAATAACACGTCTCGGAACAGGGACGCACACCGATATTAAATTTCATTCAATCTACTGCAGAAATTTGTTTCTTTATTACACCATCCAATTATTGAAAAACAAGTCTCGGAGTAGGGTGCAAAATTAGACCAATCTTGATTGCATGGTAGTTACTGATTTGTTTGTGGGTGGGATATTTTTGAAAAAACAATGCATTTTATAATGTGATGTGATGGAAAATACGTGATTAAAAAATAAGAAAAAGTTTTAGATTTTCGTGTAATATTATTTTATTGAATAATGTGTAGTTAAAATTGAGTTTCGAAAGAATGAATTTTGAGAAGAACGTGGATCAACTTACTATTATTGTACTGCATTATCCAATTCTTGTAATACTTGTCGCCTAAATTCCTAATAGAGGTGTAAAAACTGGATCTAAGAGTTTCCGTTCATGTAAAATTCGATTCAGTTTTATACCTTTGCTGCGATCCATTCTGCCAGAATAGAAACGACTGCAGCTGCAGCTAGTTAAGACTGGCTTCTTCTCTCTTTGGATGTGCCCAAAGTGAAGGAAGATTCTTAGAATATGCCCACCCCACCCCACCCTCACCCCCACCCCAACCCGCCAAAGGGGGGGGGGGGTTGGAGGTAGGGTGTCCTAAGAAACAACCTTAACCCATGCCTTATCAAACAGTACTTGTCATTTTTATTTTAAATTATTACCGCCACTGACTCCACCCTACAAACTCCTCTTTATAACGACAGAGAAATTGAACCACTAAAACCTTGTATAAACCTTCCAAAATGAATTCTAATATTTCATTATCTATGCTTTCTCAATCTGAACAAGAAAAACATATCCAAAAACTCGAAATCTTCAAGATTCAAGGTAGAGATAAACGCAGTCACACAATCCTTAGCATCATCGGGAAACACTTCCCAGGTAATCCAATAACGGTAAATTTGCTTTTCTTTCTTAATACTAGTCTTTGTCTAATTGACATTGTTGTTTACCCTTTTTCGATTATTTTTAGGGAGGCTTGTCAGTGTTCAGGCCCTCAAGAAGTACCTGGAGAATGAGGTTTTTCCAAGATTGGGTGAAAGGCCATTTGCAATAGTGTATGTGCACACTGGGGTTAATAAAACTGAAAATTTCCAAGGAATTTCTGCACTGAAATCAATATATGAGGCTATTCCAATTAAAATTAAAGAAAATCTGGAGGCAGTATATTTCTTGCATCCTGGGCTACAGTCCCGGCTCTTCCTCGCTACCTTTGGCCGTCTAATCTTCACTTCAGGGTGATTAACAATTCAACTCTCCTATGCTTTCTTTATTAAGACGCGAAAATAGTAAATTCTTGACATTATGGATTTTTATTTACAGGTTGTATGGGAAAGTGAAGTACATAAACAGGTTGGAATTTCTGTGGGAAAACGTGAGGAGGAAGGAAATAGAGATACCGGAATTTGTATTTGAATATGACGAACAGTTGGAGTATCAATGTCCGACTATGGAATACGGGTTGGAGAGTGATCACCCGAGAGGAAATGGAACTCCGCTGGACTCTTCAGTATCAACATATTCAATGAGGTGTATTGCTTGAGAATATTCTATTGTTCATGGATGGAATGGTTAATTATGTGTAGTGGGTTCTTTCTTTTTTTTTTTTTTTTTTTTACCCTAAATTTGAGGGGTTTTAAGAATATGCAGGTTCCCGTGTAACATGATAAACTTCTCATTATGTTAAATTATATGATTGTTCTTAATTACGTGCCCATTAACCTTAAACATCCTAAAACCAGAAAATTGGGGTTTATCAAGATGACTTCCCTCACGTCACCTTGTTCTCCAATTCTTTGATGTCAGAAGAATCTTATTGTAATTTATATTCAGAAAAAAAGAGGGATTTGAACACATAATTGACGATAAGATGTCAAATGATTTTCAATGTCAAAAAACAGTAATGCAAGCTCAATGCTTTAATAACCATTTTTGACACACAATAATCTTGGCGCTGATTGAGATTTCTGATTGGTGATGTGGCCACAAATTCTAACTCCTTGATCGGAATAAGCAAATGATACATATTGTCATCCACCAATAAAAAATTAAGAATCACTTAATTAGTATCGTTCTAAATAATTTTGACAATCAGTCTTTCCAAATGATAGTGATAGCTTTGGTCGAAACACGAAATCAATAATACATCATTATATGTTATTATCTCAAAATACTGTTTAGCGTGGGTATCAATCTTTTATATCACCATATTTCATAAAGAGCGAGGAATTTCACCCAAAGTTACGAATTCTAACGGTCCAAAAAATTAGTTTCAATTCACTTCCACGTTTGGCTCAATTTCAATAATATATTTATACATAATTATGGTTTGATGGAAATTAAAATCAAATTTTGATAAAAGTTGATAAGATGTGTGGTTGAAAATGTGGAGGTCCCACAAAATATGTGGCTAAAATTAATTGTTAACTTCAATTTAAATTTAAATTTAAATTTAGATTTTATTTTTTTATCAAATAGACATAGATTAGTTTATAAATAAATACGTTTTAACAAATATTCTTTTTATTGACAAGATCAAATCGAAAGCAAGTTATATATTTTGACCACAAATAATTGAATTTTTTTCTTATAACTGTAAATAAGTAATACATGAAAACATAAGTAAAAATAAAAAATTAATTACTTTTAAACTTAGAAAACATATAGTGTTTCTAACTAGTAAAATAAATAATTTATTTTTAGATCTGATCAATAAAAATTATGTATTATACAATTTACTTAGTCTATGTTTGGCACCCATTTCTCTAAAACTTCATTTTTTCAACTTTTTTTTAACAACACATTCTTCAATAAAACAATATTACACGTAAATTCAAAAACTTTCCTTATTTTTTAACCTCACATTCTCCAACAAAACACTATTCTAAAATACATTTTGACCAAAGAAAATGGGGCTCAAACATGGCTTAATAATCATAAGTAAATTTAGTCAAACACACATTAAATAAAATACCTAATTTGACAATAAGATATTCATATTTCATAAATGTCATGAAATAACATTTAATAATTGTAGTTTCTTTAATAAAATTTGGATAATTGAGCGGGCTTGGGTTGGAATTCAAAGTAGAATTGGGCAAACACAAATATTTAGGTCCTACAATTTATTCTTAATTTTCTATACTGGCTAGGATAGCCTTGCCCTACCCCCCACTTCATCCACATGTGGGTGTAGGTTGATTGGAAGACATGAGTCACAGTTGAAGGACTCAACCACGTCAAAAAAAAGACCACGTATGATCAATGAGATGCAATTAGAAGTCAAACGAGTGTCAAAGTGATACACAAATCATACTTAAAATTCTCAATCATAAATTGCAACGCATTTTTCAGATAGAATGCATTCGAATTTGAAAAATACCACTTCTAAAAGAATTGTATCCCATTGAATTAGCTTTCTAACGTAGTTTTAATTGACCTAATTCAATAATGGGAGAGATATGATAAAAATATTGTCAACTACTCAAAGACCGCTTGCTGGCCGCAAGGAAGCACTTTCTGTTCGTAATTTTAACAGATTTTCACTCCTATTCAACCTTAAACACTTCATATTATAAATACCCAATCCTAGTCTGTCCCAAAAGTTTGTTGAATCATTATGTCATATTAGAGAGCACATTCTTGAAGATCCAAAACATATTCCAAAGATCTCTTGATTCAAACACTTGATCAATTCTTCATAATTCATCCCAAACATTATTTCATTATAGGTTAAGCCTTAATTTTAGTCAAAAGAATATCTATTAAAGATCGAATTCATATCCATAAATCTCTTGCCTCAGCCAAAAGATCAAAATGCAAAAGTTATCAGATCAAACATCGAGAACCTTACCTTCACCTATAAGCCTTCAATGTTTTGAAGTTGAAGAAGAGGTGCTTGGAGTTCCAGTGCTCCAGAGCGACTTTGTTCGTGGTGATCTATTGGAGAGAAAAGTAGCCTAAAGTTTTGGAAAGTGTGGTCGCCCAATCGAAGAGGTTCTTCAGTGATTTACAAGTTGGATGGTGGCAACGCTTGCCGGTGAGGTTTTTGATTTTGTGAAAAGTTCTTTAAGGGGTTTTCCTCCGTCATCAATTTTTGATGTTATTTACTTTGTTGCTTTTAATTTTTGCATGTTATCTTATGATTGATACTTAGGTTTTAATTGGATTGATAACCTTAATTATCTAGAAATAATAAATAAGTGACTTGTTATATGTTATTGGTTTAATTTCGCATATTTGGGTCTAAATATTCTCCAACAATTTGTATAAGAAAGAATACAAGAGTGGACAATATTACTATGTATAAAATTGCATTATCTTCAAATAACACTAATGTGAGTTTTTATAGTGGAAGATGTGAAGTGATTACCGTTGGATGAAAATACACATTGCCGCATCTTAATGATCGATGCATCTTTTCCTGTATGTCATTTCTATAGTATTAGGTTCAAGAACATTTAATAATTTTGAAAAATAGCCATCCTATTGCCTATACCTAATATCAAAAAAATAGTTATTGACAAGTTGATTTAATAGCTACTGTAGAGAGATCACATCAATCAATCATTTAGAAGATCTTGTATATGTGTTGGTTGATTGAGTCGCATTGCGTGTCAGCTTGTGTTGGTTTTTTTAGTTGTTTGCCACATGGTCCGTGTTTGAAGTCTTATCAGATGAGGCGTAACACATAGTATTTTATTTCTCCAAATTGTCATGTAAGTTACAATATACAATTATTTTTTATTCTTAAAACTTTCAACATTTCAATATTTCTTTAAACACGATTCATGTAGTGTCTTCATCTTGAAACTTTTGAAGATCTCCCTTATGGGAAGTAATTTTTTTTTATTTTTTTCCCCCAAGGAAGTGGAAATAAACTATTTCATGTTAGCTAAAACATTGTACCAAAGAAATTTTCCTAAGTGAAACATTTCTGTACACACTTAAAAATTCAGTACATAGGTGCTCGTTCAAAATTGCCTCAATTACTAATACACGCAAACGTATATTTCCATTAAAAACTAGAAATGAAGATTTGATTATATTAAAGTAGGACGATTTCAAATTATGAAATATTGTCTAAACAAAGAATACGTCTTCTAAGAATTATTATTATTTTCTTTTTTCAAAAAAGGGTTCATTTTTCCTTTCATTCACCACTCTTGTCCTTCATAAGAAATTTTCTTGAGAAAGAAACCGATTTTTACCACTCTTTTTAGTGAATACTAGTGAGCACACGTGCAATGCACGTGCTATAGTATAGTTGGCTATGTAATAACGTTGACTGATTTTTGGTCATTTTTGAAGACGTCACTAATTAAATCTTATTTAGCAAAACTTCTTCAATAGAAAATTTGAAAGTTACAACTAAAAATAGAACTTAATTGCTAAAACTTTAAACCAATAAAACTTGCTAGTTAGCATAACCCTCATCTGGATATCATGAAAGTTCAAACCAATAAAACTCGATTGCTTGCTCAATTTCAAAGCCATCAATGCGCGTATTGTATATTACTATATTAATTGCATGATAGTCTTCATTCCAAGTTCAACCGCAACTCACGGTGAACATTTATCTCATGGCTTCGGTGATTTGTTTGACTTTATAGTTTTAAAATGTCAATAGCTAAATAATAATTAAAAAAAAAATGGAGACGCGCACAGCATCTTTGTGCAACACTACTTTTTTTTTTAAGTTAAGGCAATATTAGGCTGAGCTTTTATACATATCAATTCCTACCATTTCTTTCCACAACCCTTCCATTCTCGATATAAGGATGTTTATGTTTGGACCAGTGAAGGATGTCTCCGTGTCTCGGAGACACGGAGGCACGGAGACACGCTCTGTGTTTCACGGATTGCAGGTTTGGGCTCCCGAGGTTCAACGCCTCAAAGCCGCTCCCCCTCATTCTTAGGCCGGCAAGCCCGAACAATTGCCATACACGCACGTTATGAGTAGGATGTTAAGGGAGAATATCTGCATATGATCATATTTCATTAGTGCACTATTGGTAAGATAGGCATCGCGCCTAGCTGTTAGCTTGCTTGTCATGCCTAATGGGGAGCTAAGCATTCTCACTGCATGACATTCTCCTCCGTTCGAATTCGCTTACGTCCTCGTAGTGAGAAGTGAGTTTCGCATCAACACGCATCTGTCTCGTTGCAAGAATAACAACGGCACCACTCCATATGGACAGGCCTTCAAACCTGCAATAACTCGTACTTACCACCTCCGACACCAATCTTCACCCTCTGCCCCTCTGAGCATTGGTTCCT
>CAIGRR010179660.1:0-17250 GCA_903798365.1 Fraxinus sp. 1973-6204 | reverse complement strand
TTGGAGGTGAAGCTAAAGCGCCAACCCTCGACTGTTGCACCGGCCTCAAACAAGTTCTTCATACGAGTCCTGAATGCATATGCATCTTGGTTAAAGATAGAAATGATCCGAGCCTCGGCCTCAAAATTAATGCAACGCTTGCATTAGGCCTTCCGACTCAATGTCATGCACCAGCTAATATATCTAATTGTCCTGGTAAGTATACACTTGCACGTTATATAAGTCACTATATAATTGAATAATTAATTAAAGTATGTGTGATTGATTCAGCTCTCTTGCATTTGGCACCAAATTCACCGGATGCGAAGGTGTTCGAGGATTTTGCAAATAGTGCCAAGAAAAGCAATAGTACCACTACTGCCGAAGGTAAGAAAAAGAACATATAGTGAGTTTCCAAATGTACCCTTCAATTTAATCTTGAACACAAATGTCAATTTTACCCTTTTTGGGATGAGGTGGTCTCTGTGTCCGAGGATAATGTTCAGGAGTTAATGTTGGTTCACATCAATTCTCACTACCTACTCCCTCTTGTATCCACTTCTCTATTGCTTTCAAGTCTTGATTTTTAGCATATTTTAAGAACCAAAGCTCCTACTGGATCTCATTGAAGGGTTTCTATGGCAAATACCTCTTTGACCTCCTTGGTGTACTCCCCTAAAATCACTAGAGATCTCATCGTCAAAGATATTTTCTCCTCTCACCCCCTCTCCAAATGAAAGATGTTACTTATACATAAACAGTTACATAATAGTTTACATACAGATGAGTCGTCAAAAATAAAGTGAAAAATGTTTTTTTTTTTTTTGTTTATATTTGGTTAAAGAAATTCTAACTCAATCATATATCATCACTGTATATAAATTATTATGTACATGTAGCACAATCGTCTGCAAATAAGGGTGTCGCCTCTTAACGTATGTAGATGGGTGTGCATTTTTTAAAAATTAGATATATAAATTCATGTTTTTTTGGGTTCGGAGAGACTAACCAAAGATTGAACTTAAATAATGGTTTTGTGGAAATTTTTGAGTATTATGACATTAATCAATGTTTCTTTTAACAATCTTTTACTCTCCAACTTTCGAATCGAACCAAAATCAATTGATTACCTCATGTATTTTTCATTTTTTTTTGTGACATAGTTAAAGGGAATTCCACTAGCAAGGGAGCAAGTGCTGATGAAAAGAGCAATGGAGGACAAATGAGAAGTTTAGGGTTCTTGCTTACAATTGTGCTTTATATTTTGCCCAATCTTTAATATTGTAATGAGAATTTTATATTTATTCTGGTTTTTAAAAATTATTTATTATGCCATTAATTTGAAAATAGAGAAAATGTCATATTTGTTATAAAATAAAAAATAAAAAATCATAGAGTGCTTTTGTAAGCTGCCATATTTGTGTAACTGAATTCATATATCTATGTTTTCTATGTATGTATTTTTTTTTTTTTCCTCTCTTTTACTTTGCTTTGATGTATTGTTCAAATAGCAATTTAGTCTTAACATTTTATTTTATAGTTGTGAAATAAGTTCTAATATTGGGAAATATTTAAATTTTTGTGTTTCTCGTATACTCAATTTTATGAAATTAGTTTTTTTTCCTAATTTGGACCATTGTATAGAAATTCTGAAATAAGAACCATGAAATTTTGATATTTTTCGTCGTCAGGATAAAAAATGGACAAGTAACTTCGTTCAGAGTCGAATTTGATATTCCCACAATAAACTCAGGACCGTCTCTGCAATTGTTCACTCTCTTTCTTTTAAGTCATGTTTGTTTCGAATTAAAATCATATTTTAATCTAACAGTCCGTTCGATGAACATTTTTTCTCTCAATAATGCATTTTCTTTTCAAATCACGTGGGCCCCAAAGCTGGCACTTTTGTTACCTGCTCCCTGAAATGATATGCTGAATTACTATAATGCCCTTCTACCTTATTAGGAAAGTGAGTATGTACAAATTTAATGAAGGGTAGAATGGAGATTATGTAACAACGAATTGAAAAAAATATGCATAGTTTTTGTCGGACCAACGTTGGTCCGAAATTTTCTACAAATAGCCAAAAATTTGCATTATTCATTCTCATTATTTTACTCATTTTCAATTAAATATTATTTATTAAAATAATATTTTTCATCACATTAATAATTTTTTTTCAACCACACATTCTGCATCAATCTACTATTCCAAAATACATTTTTTCAAAATAATGTGGATCAAAAACACCCGAAATCAAAATCAAATAATCCATATTAACCACATTTTTTATGAGTTTAACATTTCAAAAACTTCGATAGTAATCCACTAAAATTCTAATTTTAATCACTGTCAAACACACATTTTTCATTTCCCTGAATCAAAGTCACACCAGACTTCGAAGAAATCAATGGCTTTGAATTCGAAAACCCAGCAATGTCTCCTATTCCTCTTCCTCCTCAGCTCCGTTGTCGTCAAATCTTCATCCCTAATTCTCTCCCCGGACACCCCGTCAACTGCCGAACTAACAGTGTACGAAATCCTCCCCAAATTCGGCCTTCCGAGTGGACTCTTACCCGACTCAGTCACTTCCTACTCCCTCTCGAAAAATGGCGACTTTGAGGTTAATGTCAAGAAACCATGTTACATTAAGTTCGATTACTTGGTTTACTACAAGAAAAAGATCACTGGGAAGCTGAAAATGGGGTCGATTACCCATTTGAAGGGCATTCAGGTTAAGAGATTCTTGTTCTGGTTTAATGTTGATGAGATCAGTGTTGACTTACCGCCAACCGATAGTATTTACTTCAGTGTTGGGATCATAAACAAGAAACTTGATGTGGATCAGTTCCGAACTGTTCGTTCTTGCAAAGCAGATGCCCTTATGAGACAGGTTATTATTATATTGCTGGTGTTCATTGTTATATGAATTTTTGAAAAGAAAATTTTGATCTTTTATGCCTTTTGTATGATAGAATAATCGTAAAAATTAATCATTTATGATGACAAGCCATTTGTGAAACAACCTCGTCTCAAAGGGACTTATTTAATGATTTAATTTTTATGTAAATGGATAGGGGTGAGACTTGAACCAGGACCTCTAGTCTATTAGAACAATCAGTCCTCTATTCTAGTAGTATGACCAATCAGCTTACTTAAAAGTTTAAGCTTTAAGAGGTCGGAAAGGGCATAAGTTTATTTATTTGAATTTTGTCTTGAGCATTAATTTCATATTCATCGGTCCCGATTGAATGTTTGAGGTCTGTTCATTTAGTAAGATATTTCAAGTGGAAGTTCAAAAGTTGTGTATTTTGTAAGTATGATTTCGGTTTTGTTTCTTAAATGATTTTGGGAAGAATTTGTTTCTAAACATAAAAGGTAAATTTCCAAAAGATTGGTCTGGAAATGGAGGGTTTGAAGCACGAACATTCTTGGATAAGCGAGAATCAAAATTTATGTCTATAGTTATTGATTGTTCAGCTGATTTGGGAATTTATAGTGGGAATTTGATGCCAAGGTCGCTGCTAGTGTTTGATAATATTGCTGGAAATATTGGTTGGGAATTGGTTTGTTTGGAAATCCATGATGGAAGGGTTTTTAGGTGGTGATGGTTGATTTTAGTGATTGTGGACTCTTCTAGGCTTTTAACCATTACAGTTAGGAGGAGGCTGGAGTTGGATTCTTCAATTAATTTGGTGGGGTTCATTTAATCTTTTTTTTTTTTGGTTTTGGTTGGTTTTGGCCTCTGTTTTTGTCTATCTGTGATGGCACTTTATTTTGCAATTACTTCTTTTGGGCTTTGAATATGATCTTGTGGAATTGTTGCATTTATTTGGTTCAGCAGTTGAAGTTGGTGGTGGCAACAAGGTTGGAGTAGGTTTTCTATTCATTTACTGATCCCACTTTATGCCTCATTTCTAGCTTCCCACGATGTGTGTTTTTCCTTGGGGTTAAGTTGCTTTGGTTTACCATTAGGCTGGTGGTGATTTTCTCTTATTTCTCTGGTTCTGCTCTTCTTCGATTGTTGGGGCTCCCCAATTGGTGAAATTCTGGGCTTGTTATCATTTCTGTGCTGGATATTAGGATTGCGTCCTTTGGGTGGTTTGGTTGGTGTTGTGGGCTGCCTTGGCTCTTTTCTTAATTTTTTAAAAGAAAGAGGTCCATTTGTACTATTTGGGTCATTTACTTGTTTGGCATTTGAAATTTGCATCGAATTGAATTTGGGTTTTGCATACAGTTGATTTGGATTTCAGAATTTGATATTTGAATCTAGTTGATCTAGATTTGCCTCGGCCTCATCTTCGGCAGGGGGACATTTTTGTCCTTTGGACACATGGTTTCTTTTTTAATATGCCATATCATTTTTATGGCATAACATAAGCTAAATTGATGCATGCCATTCATATATTATAATGCATAACACAAATAATCCAAATACAATATATCAAATATTAAACATATCTACATTCTCTTGTCTGTATCTAAAGTATACACAATAGCTCATTACCTCCCATATTGTACAATGTCTTGCTTTGTATGGAAAAGAATCTTTACTTACCTTCCATAATGATACAGACCTCACAAATAGGGAGAATACGTGTTTATAGGAAATAAATTTCTGCAATATCCATGACTGGCTATATATTTAATATCCCCGATTTTTGACTATATGTAATGAGTTCAATTTTTTTTGCAGTTCTATTGACTAAAAATAGTTTAGAGCTAATTCAGTATGCAAAAGAGAACTTAATCATCAAATGGAATCTAATAGGTATTTTATAACTGTAGGACTTTATGGTGATTGCCTTTTAGGAGTCTAAACCATACCAAATGGTGATTTTGTTGTATGAACAATATCATTGAACTGCTACATGGCTGGGTTTTGTTACTTTGCTATAACACTAGCTTCTGCATTTTAGCACTATAATATTTGATGTTTGTGTTTTGTATGACAACTAGATGACACTATCGGGGGGTTATATTTTTATGCAACCGCTAAAATGTCTAATTTGTTGTCTTGTTTTTTCTTCTTTCATTCTTGTGCATGTAAACATGTTGATCAGTTGATAAGATAGGATCACAAGGCCAGCCATAATTATAACATTGGTCCGGCTCTCCTTTCCATCTGAACCTGCTGTTTTTGTCATGCAGTTAATTCTTTGTTAGTCCTCCTTGTAATTATGATAATTTTCTTTCTGCAAACAGCTCCAGGCTCCCGTGGATGATATCCCGATGCTTATTACCGAGTAGTGCATGCCAAATATGTACGAGGAAGCAGAGGAAAGTCAGGATCTAATATGCACTAGAGAACCCAATGTTGAGTGTATTGTACACGTAAATGAGAGAATATGTAATATAGCTCTAGCTCTAGCTCTAGCTCTAGCTCTAGCTCTGTTCTGCTTGAAAAGAGATTTGCATATACTGATGTATGAATCTCATTAGTCGAACTTTTAAAAAAAATAACCAGTTATATCATGGTTATCAAGCTGCTATGCAGAAAATTAAGGCTAAATTCCAAGCAAAATTTTGTGATCATTTGTGTACGATGAATGGATTCTGCAGTATATACCTTGGTTACTGCTATATATTAGCTATGCATTTGTACTTGCAATCGTGCATATGTTTACAGAGGGAGGCTTGAGCAAGTGGAATGAATCTTTTCCGGTCTAGAGACTGTTGGATTACAATCCTTGTGCTTTAGACGAGGCAATTGGACAAGTGAGTCGAATGGTACAATGGCTGGGCGAGGGATCTTTAACTGTATCATGCAAGTCAGTCTGCATGTTGAAAGAACATAGTTACTCAATGATGATTAATTGAAGGTTGGTACAAGTGCCAAAAAATAAAAAAAGGAATCTTGTAAATAAAATATGGTATGAATATAATTAACTTTTGTATTACACTTGATATCCAATCAAATACCCCTTGAATATGCTACTTTGTGTTTTATTTCATCTCTACTACTACTCCCCAAATGGAGATAACCAAATTACAAATCAAAGAAAATTTTGTTGGACTCCAATGTATTGCTTCATTTGCAAGTTGGCCCCCATCTTTAAAAAAGTAGCAAGTAAATCTTCAAATTTTCAGTATAAATGTAACTTAGTCCCAAATACTGCAAAATCTCCATTTAATTATCACGCAGTTCTCGAGTCTTTTATGAACCAACTTGCACTCCGCTTTAAATGTTAAGGACTTAGTTGGTAACTAGAGTAATGGATTGGGGACCCGTAGTCCATTCATGTCTAAACCAAAAGAAAATTGCAGACCAACTACCAACCAGTAGTATTCTCAACGTCTACCGCCTCACCAATCATTTGACTCTACCTCTCTCCCTATATATACAGATATACATAGATGCATCTTCCTTAGCGTATTATCAATGGACAAGGTAGCAATTTTCTCTCTCTACCTTCTCTCTCTAACCCACCTCTCTTTTTCAGCCACAGATGTCCATGACCTACTCCCATTATACAATCTCCCAAAGGGTCTTCTTCCACAAAACATCAAGTCCTATACTCTCTCCGCCGTTGACAGTTCCTTCACCATTGAACTCAGTTCAAACCCATGTTACGTTAATTTCAATGGTCAATCTGTGTACTATGATAGAATCATTAAAGGGAAATTGGGATTTGGGAAAGTTTCTGAAGTTTCTGGGATTCAGGCTAAGAAATTCTTCTTATGGGTTTCTGTTACTGGGATTGATGTTGATGAAGAGAATGGGATGATTGAATTTTATGTGGGGGCTCTTTCGCAGAAACTACCTGCGGACGAATTTGAGACTATTCCAACTTGCAAGGTTAAAGGGATTCAAGATTCTCTCTCTTACCTGGAAGCATCAGTTTGAGGTAAAAGTTGCAATCTTTATGTTTGAATTTGGTTTAAAAATTGAGTCTTTAGGTTTTATAGTGTGTAATTGCGTCCATTAAAAAAAAAAAAAAAAAAAAAAAAATTGTTTGATGATTGGATTTGAATGAATTCTTGGATTGATAATTTATCAGGTTGAATAATGTAATTATCTGCTGATATTCCTGGTTAATTTGTCATGATTTTGGATTGTGGATTGTGTTGGTGGGTTATTTGTGTATTTTGGATTCTGGTGTTTATACTTGTACTAAGTTGTCCTAATCTTTTAAGGGGTAACACAGACTGAGAGGGGTGAGACTACACAGTGAGTGATGGAGGCAAACAATTGTAAGGTGCGCGTATCTAATACAATTTTGGAATGTCCAATATACTTCTGAATAAAGGATTAGGTCTCGAGAGCTCTGACCACTAAACACTGGAGAAGTGAGGCCTACCAACCTCGTGACCTTATTGCTTAGGTGGATTCACAGACTGGGATATGACTTATGAGTGACATATGATTAAATTCCAAAACACTCGACCAATTAATTGGCTAAGATGATCATATTCCTGGTTAATTTATTAATTAGTTTATTATTTTGTTGGGATGATTTTGTTATTCATTGTAGATCATGAGTTGGCAATTGGCATGAATTGACTTGGTTACATGCTTGCATGATTTTACCTCTGACTATAGTTTTTTTAAAAGCAGAATAGGGTTAGGAGTTTCGAGTTATTGAGTTAATAGAGGATTAGTGAAGGTACTACTTCTTCCATTCATTAGCAGCCTTGCGCAACAAGATCTTGATTTTCAAACATTGATACTGTTCTCGAGTGTATTGCGTATCAGTTTCACGGATTTAACGAATGGGAGAAGAATAAGACAGGTTGTCGTTCGACTAGTTTGTACTTTGAATATAGGCTATTTACTATTTATAAATGTCCACTGTTCTTGTTTGTAATAGACATTTTGAGTTAATAACTAATTCTCACCTTTTTATTAATTAATTGTTGATTGTTTTAGGTGTTCAATGACGTAAACATTTTATTTTTACTCTTTATGTTATGGCAAAAAGGAAAAGAAGAAATTGATTGTTTTAAAAGAAACCTTTCAGGAGGAGCTAGTTCTAGTTATAAATAATCTTTAATCAACCTTACTCATAGTTGGAAAACACAAGTTTAGTTATAGGAAAGAAAGATGAATTGTGAATGTATATGATTAAATTGAAGATTAAATTTAAATAAGTGTGTCCTCTCTCTAACAGTCTATATGATGTGGTTTAACGAGGTACTAGAGTAGGCTTGAATTCAAGTATCGCCGTAAGAGGTCACCCATTCATGAAAATTGTGCATATGCCGGACTTTTAATTAAAGAATAATCAGACCTGAATGTGAACGAGCATGATGAAAACTAAATTTAGATACATGTATGTGTTCCCTCTTTAATAACTCAAGCATTTCGAAGATGTGGTTGAATACAAATAAAGTTGCAGTTCTATTTTTCCTTTTCTGGATTGGGGTTCGAGGAGGAAAGAAATTGTAAGGTCTGATCAGATGTGAGCCCTTCCACATCCAAAACATCTCAAGTTGGGCGTTGTGTATTGAGAAACCTATATTTTTGTATCAAGAAGTGTATCCCAGGAAGTTCTCTTTATAGTGGCTGTCTGAATCTTAGAATTGATTTACTTTAATTCTGGTTAGTATCTTGCACTTCTTCTGCCTTCAGGCTTGACATGATTGTCTAATCAATTTTTTTTGGAAAGAATTTGGACGAATATTGGAGCTATGCATTTGAGACATGGCAGTAAGTAGTGATATCCTGAAATTCTTAAATATCAAGCGTTCATAGAAGCTTCTAGACTTGTGAAACTAGGATGTAGTCTTTTTCCTATTATGCTCCAAGTTCAGGCATCACAAAACCCGTAAAAGACATAAAAGCTTCTAATATTGAACCAGAGAGAGCATTGTCTCCTCAATGGATCTATTCAATTCTGTCGTATTTACATGTCTAGCTTCTTTTGTCGAGTAGAACGGATAATATTGAACAATATTAAGGGCCCATTTGGCACGGCTTTTTCTTTTTGTAGAAGAGATTCCTCTAAAAGCTATTGTAGCCGAACAAAGCACTTCCAGAAAATTATTCAAACAAGTTCAAAAGCAGCTTCTTACTCTCAAGTAACTTTTTGACTTCAAAAGCATTGCCAAACAAGGCCTAAAAATGAGAAATATAGGTTAAAAAAAATCTTGTTTACTATGATCTTTAATCGTGTTCTACGCTGTGTTTCAAAAAAGTACTTCTTGTTTTCTGGCTTCCATGCTTCACATTCCATTTTGTTGCTCTAAATGGTTAACACAGGATTCAGTTTGATATACAGTTCTGGTACTGTTTTTGAGCGTCTGACAGGAGGAAGCTGAACTTGATAAAAGAATGACAGCGATTGACTCGTGCCTTGATTTTCTCTACAGGTGCAAGCAAAATTTAGATGTTGTGACAATATTCATTATGAAGCCTACCACGAGCATTGGTTTAATGAAACGTGTACACATTTTTACAATGATCAAAGAATAGACAGAATTTATAATTTTTCTTGCATATTACTACATGTTGTTGATTGCTAAATGTAATACTGCCGTTATGAGAACATTATCGTTCAATTTCTTTAATTTCGACATGCTTTTTTGGTTATGTTAGTGTATGATAATTGATAACCAATTATTGAGATTTTAAGGTCTGTGTTGCGACGTAAAGACATGTAATACAGAGAATGTATGCAGTGTAGGTTTCAGTTTGATGCCTTTTTGCTATGCACATCTTCAGCTGAGTTGATCAAGGGCCTAAAATGACAAGATGTCAATCACTGAATAAAACATTTGTTTCTATTTTCAATATCTTAAAACAAATGGGAAAGTGGGAAATGTCTAAAAATAAACTTCTGNATGTATGCAGTGTAGGTTTCAGTTTGATGCCTTTTTGCTATGCACATCTTCAGCTGAGTTGATCAAGGGCCTAAAATGACAAGATGTCAATCACTGAATAAAACATTTGTTTCTATTTTCAATATCTTAAAACAAATGGGAAAGTGGGAAATGTCTAAAAATAAACTTCTGCATTGGGTATTTCGGTTTTGGAAGAGACGGGTTTTGGCTGTTAGAATTGATTGCGATTGGAAATGATATTCAAATTTACGATGGTATTTTCTGTAGTTAGAGATAGGTAAAGGATGTCTAAAGGTAATTAATCGACTAACAGCAACTTCAATCTTTTTTTTCATGGAAAAAGTAGTGTTCTAAAAAGCTCGTCTAGACCCAAAGCTCGGACAAAATGCATCGCTTTACACAGAGGTGCTTTTTTTTTTTTTTTCAATTAATAAACGACTTAATTTTGTCTTTCTTTTTCTTTTCTAAGCATGTTTTATTAATTTTTTTTTAAAGTCTTTTATTTGACTTTAATTTATTAATTTTTTTAAAAAACTCATTTGACTTTAATTTCAAGTTTTTAAAAACTTTAGCTATACAAAAGTTAAAAAATGACTAATCGATAAAGAATTATATAAAATTTAAATTACGGTGCTATCTAAATTATGTAATTATAATTATGAGACTCGTTATTTTGTTAAAAACTTTGAAAACATGTATGAAGTTCTTATAAATCTATTAGAGTGAGAATGCACAACTCAACAAAGATGCTCGTCGTAATTTTGTACATTTTTGTAAGGGTTTTTTTCTTCGTTCTTTTATCATGTTGCGTTATTTGTTGGTATAATTGTAAGTATACGTTATGTATATACGAGTTTGAGGGAAAATGTTATGTGTTTCCAGTTTACTAATTGTTTTGCTTTTTTGCATTGCCAATGTTTTCATTAGGGATTTTTGATTTTGAGGTAAGGCAATGCAGAAATGTATAATCCGGATTTTTTTATTAACGGTTTGATGTTATCAATAACATTAGAAGTTTGTAGGTTTTTGGAATTGAAAGGGGACTTTTGAAATAGAAAATTGAGGGAGGAAATTTCGCATTAGTAAGAATTGTGAGCCTTTAGAGGAGGGGAAAGGGTGACTTGTGTTTTTTCACACTCTTTGATCCTTGGTAAAGGCTTTGTAGTTTTTGATGTAGCTCTCGGTAGTAGTGATTAGGTACAAACCTCTACCGCGTGATAGCTTTCAAGTCCTCCCATGTATTGATCGATCGTTCCCTATTTCTCCTCATCGTTGTCACCACTTGATCCCACCAAATGATTGCATAGTCAGTAAATTCAATGACCGCTATCTCCACCTTCTTCTCCTCCGAATAGTTGTAGTAGTCAAAGATCAATTCAACATTTTTCTATCACTCCAAGTCTCTGGATCACTCCTTCCTTTGAATGGTGGAATGGGCATTTTTATATTGTCCATATTCCCATCTATCTCGTCTCCAACCAAGTTTCTACCTCTTCGTTCAAGCTTAGCTCCTCTATTTCTCATCCTACCCATTTCAACCTCGATTACTGCCTCCTCATCTACATCATTCCCATAATCATATTCTTCACGTACCTCCATCCTAGGCTCCCGCTTACACTGTCTCCATATATTTGGAACTCCCCTACGCAAATTGGCAAGCTCCATGTCTTGTCTATCCAATCTATCCTGCACATCTTCGAACAACCGCTCAAACGTACATATCATCTCCTCCGACATGTTGATTTGATTGTTGTCTCGGTTTGGTGTTGATCCGTCCTTGTCAGACATCCTAAATCTACATTTATTTATGCCTCACAAATGTGCACTCGTGTATCAGTCAATTAGACTTTTTCCCTCTATTGATCTCACTACTCTGCCTTTTTTCACTCAATGCTTTCTTCCAAGTGCTTTCAAAGGACAAATTAGAACTTAACCAGGAATTATTCTCGTAGAATTTTAATCGGGATTTTGAGTGAGATTTTGTTTTTTGAGAATTTAAAGACTCAAGAAAGAACAACTAGAATTGAAATGGAATTGGGATGGAATTTTGAATTGAAAAAGTAGTTCTTGAATTGGACACTAGGATTTCGTAATTGGCCGGTGAATTTCGAGACAAAAATGACAAATACTCTTTTCTTACTGTTCACGGAACTTTTTGAATTTTCGATTTTTTTTTGGGACTCGAAATTCAACTATGAAACCGACAAAGAAAATAGAAGTTGATTTGGACACAAAATGAGTTCAAGAACAAATTTTGAAATTTGACGGAGAGATTACGGATCAAAGACTCAATTAAAGGAATGAAAGAAAACGGGAAAATAAAGACTCAAACGAAAAAGGAAAAGGATATAACCTTTGATTTTGGAGTCTAAACTCTGATACCAACTAATGTGAACCCACATATCGAAGAACTACGAAACCTACAACAGAATTGAAATCGAACCCAAGAAAGCCAAAGAACCAATGTTTGGATTTGATTTGACAAATAACGAATCAAAACAATCAACACAATATGTTGACCTTTTGATTGATTAATTGAAAAATCTCACCCAGTTGATTTGAACGCCACAAGAAAGATCTTGATAAGTTCTTGATCTCTCCAACGAAGAACAAAGGTTGAAAGTAAAATAGCCTCTCAATTAATTCTCAATAATGTTTACAATGAAATAGAATTTCTTATTTATACTAAGCTTAAAAGTCGTGCATAATAATCCAAAAATTGCATAAGTTTGGTAAGAATATAATTCTAATGTAATTAGGAAGTTTCCAAAAATTAAGATTCTCGCTGCCCGATTGAACTATGCGATCGCATAGTATATTTCTATGCAGTCGTATAGAACATTCAAAATGCCCTTGCTTGGTTTCGGTTTAGGTGCATGCGACCACATGCACTGGACTATTATGCGGTCTCGTAGTAATAATTTTGGCCTCCTTCTTCCTCCGCTTGAATCAAGTTGCTCCAACCCGTTTTGGCCATCGACTCCAACATGAAACTTGCTCCATTCTTTGCCAAGATCACCATATCGTCAACCGTAGCTTGAAAGAGAAATATCATCGCCTCTTTCACTCGCTTTGCTCTTGAACGTGTCATCGGGCATCCTTCAATAATCAATGGATCCTTCCCCGGGCTCGATCTTGACGCGCTCGACTCCATGCTCACATCACCATATGTGGATTATGAGTCAGAGGTTGATGTTGGATGGATAGATAGAGAAAGATGAATATTTTTTTGTCAGCATCATAGAAGCGTTAGCCACCATCACCTCATTCACCAACTACAATTTTTTCATCCCCACCAACACCATTTTTAACTTAACAATAACCTTTAAAGAATTGAATACAGATAGATAAAGATAGATAAATTCTCTTCAAAATCAACACTAGAGACAATAACGTGGTGATGGCAGAGGCTCCCGACTACCAATGGATGGAGTGTCGTGGGTTAGGGGTTAAGGATTGGGGTTGGATTTTTGTAAGGATTGGGAAAGATGAATATTTTTGTCATTTGACAAATTTTTAGATTGTAATCATTAGAATTCATTTCAGCGTAATAGACCTCAGCTGCAAATTTTTTAAATCTTTGGGACATTCAATGCAAATATCCCTTTTAATAAATAAAAAGTTATACCATATTACCCTTTTCAAATTGTAATAATATTATCACTACAAATTTTATTAAGTGCACCACATTTTTTAGTATTTTTCTTATTTACTTAAATAGTCTTAAATAAAAATATATAATTAAGGTTGTAATATATAATTACCCTAAAACAAATTATTGTTCCACCACAAACAAACAACTAATTTTTTTTTTCTGTTTTTTTTTCAACATCTAATAAGCATAGCTTTTTAGTTGACGGCGACTTTTACTTTCTTCCATAGTGGCAAGATAAAGGATATTGTCGGTTCAACGGATTACGGATCTATGTTGATGGTGGCCTGTACAAAATTTAGGAGTCATGGATAGAGAAAAACAATTCTGGATGCAATGTTTTCAAGGACAAGTTGGTTAGAGTACTTGAGCAACTTTGAAGCTTTCACATTGTGGAAATCAATTCAACAGTGGAAGGACGCAACTGCTCCGAGACTGGGATCATCCTTCCTGATTTAACTTTTGCTAAAATCAAAGTACATACATAAAAAATAATAAATAAATTAGCATAGTCAATTACACTACAAAATGAATTTTTTGTTTACATATTTACTTTACATCAAAGATGTAAAAAATTCAACAGGGATGTTACTCGAATTGATAAAAAAAAATAGAATAGATTTTTTGTTTATTTCGGCAAAATTATGGTAGAGGATTCTTCCGAATGATTAACCTATTTGCAAACAGATACGGATTTGTACGTAATCGAGCACGTTGCCAGCCGAAAATGGACTTAGTCTCAGAGAGTCTTTGCCACTGTTTCACCACCTGCGAGGCCTGTGGTACTGTTGACATTGAGGATGGTGGCGATTGTAGCCACCACGAAAGGAAACTTTACCACCATCGAAAAATTATCACTAGTGACTCGTATATCACTATTTCGGTGCCGTAGGCTACACTCGCCCAGGGGCGGACCCAGCACCTGGACGCCCCTACGATTGCCTATGCTGGGTCCGTCAGAAACTTCAGGCAACCGTCGGTTCGCCGGGCAGGGGCTGGGAGCCGAGAAGGAAGAAGAGAAGAAGGAGGACTGGAGCAGGAGCTGGAGTTTTCAAAATCTTTGGCCTCATTTTTTTTTTTAAAAAGGCCCAATTCTGTCCAATCCATTTAACAAAAACCAAATAAAAGGAATTGGTCCAATCCAATTTTCATATCCATTTCTCATTTCTTCTATCAGTGGGCGACGAGTCAACGAATATGGTCTACGAGGACGATTGTTGGCGAAATTATTTTGAGGTCTGAGGAGGACGGTGGAGGCTGCCAGCTGTGGTGATTGGTGAGTGGAGGCTGGGCTGAATCACTAATTTTAGTTCTTAACGAGGAACCTCTATTGAGAATTATTTTGTTCGAATGCCTGGGTTAAGAGCTCTAAATACTTGTGTTGAAATGGAAAGAATCTTTGTGGAAAAAAGAATCTCGTAGCTTTAAGATTAGGTGTGATTGATTCGCTGAAAAATTGGTAAAAGAGCTTAGACACTTGAATCACATGGAAATAAAACTTTTGGCAAGATAAGCATGAAATTAAAAATCTTGAAGCAATTTATGCGCTCAGGTTTTATTCCATACATTTTTTGTGGAGTATTTGGTCTATCTGTACTTGAAGCAATCTGCATTGTGAAAGAATCTTTATTTCTGTAAATGATGATATGACAGTGGGAGTAAGTTGGAGAACCTTTGTCTTTTTCTTTGTTTGGAAATAATTTGCAAGGTCTGTTTTTTTATTGTTTAGCTGTTGAATTTCAAAAATATGAAATGGGCAATTTAAGTGACCATTTCTTTAACCTCTAGGCTGCTGCTGCATTATTTTGTGAAAATGCAAGTTCGGGCTAGATTGTTTGGTAACTCTTGAATTAAGTCTAAAATTGTACATCGTATTAGTGAAAGAATGCAGTTTCTAATATTCAGCATAACTACTTTGTTAGATTCTATAGAAGCAGTTAGATGTGTTTGCTATTTAAGTCTTTCATTTATTTACTTTGGACCTATGAAAAAGATGATTGACCATTACTTTTTCTGGTTAGGATTAATGGCACTTGATTTTCATTTATACTTTCTCATGCTAATGTTTCTACCTTTTTGCAAGTTTCACATTTTGTCAGATTTCGATGAGGGTAAACGTAGTTGTCGCAGAAAATTGGAACGCCACAATAATAGACGTCGAAGAAGACTTAATTGGACTGTGAGTGTTTAGGCTGGAGTGGAGGCAGGGCTGTGGTGATTGGTGAGTGGAGGCTGGCTGGAGTGCAGTGCTGTAGCCTGCAGTGAAGCTTTCTGCTGGAGTGGAGGCTGGGCTGCGTTTTTTGTTGGTCGCTTGTCCGCGCCTGTGAGTGTTTAGGGCTTCCTGGAGAGGCTGCTGTGGTCTGTGGACTTTGGAGGAGAGGAGAGGCTGGAGCTACGGGCTGGGGGCCTGGGGCAGGCTTGAGCTTTTGGGCTGGGCCGCTGGAGGTATTTATAATTTTATGTATATACTTTTTACGTTTTAGTGCATTTATATATGTATCGAATTATATTGTCGCCTATTACGATTGTTGATTGTCTACGGTCATCGGTCACTAGTCAACGGTCTCCGCCCGTGCTGGGTCCAATTCCTGAATTCGCCCCTGCACTTGCCCGTATATGTGTGCTGCTTAATTTTCAAAATCCTAGATGGAATGTGAAGTTCTATACCCCTTTAGCCCATCCCATAGTGTTTTTAGAGTTCTGAGTTAAGGGTGATGATATGCTTGGAGCGATTACAGCAGGAAAAGTCAAAATTCCAATAAAAATGACTGTTTCTGGCGAGATCATTTATGGGCTGATATTGAATCAAATGATCTAATTAAATAGGACAAGAAGGATTGAGAAAAATAGGAGTGGTATCGGAAGAATGAGTTCACTACAATATTGAATGTTATTTTTCATTTTTATTGTATTGGGAGTACAATTGTAAATTTAATGTGTTGTATTTTTTATTTGTGGTGTGATTATAATGTGGTGTAATAATTAAGGGTCCATTTGATTGTAAAGGTAGAATTTGGGAGGAAAAAAATGTTTTATAGGGAATTGAATTGACTAGAAAATATTTTACGGAGAATTGTAATTAATTGTGTTTGATTGATATAATTTTTAACGTGAAAAATATTTAAATTCTGGATCTTTTGGTGTTCGTTTGACTTTATTTTTTATGAAAATTGTCCATTAAAAGATTTTTTTTATATACAATTGGTGATAAAATTTGTTTCCATTGCAACAAAAAAAAAGAAAAAAAAAAATCAAAACCTGGAAAACCTTTTCCCACTACTTAGGAGGGAAATTTTTTCCACAAAAGCCTGAAAGTGTGGACGTGTGGGGGAACGTGGGAAAAAGTTTTGCCTAGAAAATTAACCCTATCAAACATCTAAAAAGTTAGAAAATGGAAAATCAATTCCATTTTCCATGAAATTTCCACCCTATCAAACAAGGCCTAAATTTTGTTGTGGTAGTATAATTACCCATTTCTAAATTGATCAAATTATGGTCGAATGCTTACTTTGGTCAACTAACGAATTTTTGGACGAAATCATCCAGTGATCCTTCCATCGCACAAATTTAAAAGGCTTGGGGACAGTAGCTGCAAATCTCTTTATAGATGTTTAGATCGAATAGTATTTGAGGTTGTTGCATCAAAAGTTCCAACCTGTAAGGGCTTTTATTGCAAATAATTAAAATTGTGACCATTTAATATTCCTCTTCCAGGTGGGGTGATGTATCCTTTTTAAGATTGGAGTTGTTGGACACGGTTTGAAAAGGAATACAACATGGGCGACTTAGAGATGGCAATTTACCCCGCCCCGCCCCGCCCCGCCCCGGCGGGGCCC
>CAIGRR010179628.1:0-29630 GCA_903798365.1 Fraxinus sp. 1973-6204 | reverse complement strand
TGAATGCCTCTGTTAACTTGTTAGCTCATGCATTATACATGGACGAATTGTATTGTTTGAATCCAAACTTTGCACATAAATTGTTTATGTGGCTATAACAGAAAGGTTTTCCATTATCAATGATGATGTGTTGTGGGACTCCATATCGACAAATGATCTGGATACAAATGAAATTCACAAAATTTTCTTTCTTTACTTTTTTCAATAGTATGACTTCAGCGCACTTAGAGAAGTAGTCTGTTCTGGCGTGGATGTATGAATGCCCAGCTGCAGACTTTGGAGTTATAGGTCCAACTAGTTCAAAACCCCATGCATCAAATGGCCTAGAAGCTATTTTCGGGTGTAATGGTTCCGGAGGTTGGTGGATGAAATTTGCGTGGACTTGGGCAAGTTTCACATTTCGTCGCATAATCTATAGAGTCGGTACCATAGTCGGCTAGTAGTATCACATCCTCTTTATTTGAAAATGGAGTTTGGGTTGAGACTGATGAGCACCACATATTCTACAATGGGCTTTTTTCGTGACATGCGTTGCTCCATCATTACTTAAGCATCGAAAGAAAAATTCGAATGATCGTCGATAAAGTGTTCCATTATAAAAGATAAAGCAAGATGTACGCCTCTTTATTTCAGTTTTTTGTCGTGGATTATCTGGTAACTTCTGATGTTGAAGGAAATCAATTATTGGATGTCTCCATTCTTCTCTTTCCTCATCATTGATTACTTCGACACTATTGCTCTCTTCAAGATAACTAGACAATAACGAGGAAAGCACCCATCTCTGAGCAATTGATATGGTGTGGGAAAAGTCTTTATCTGATCTAGCTAAAACAGGAGCCAAATTAGTTAAGGCTTTAGCTTTCTTATTTCACTTCTAGGCAAGAATTTGATTTTTACTGAATTAATTTATTTTATATGTGTTGATGCATACTCATGATACAGCTTCAAGTCTAAATTATAGACTTCATATTCGGCTAAAAGTTGATTGATTATTAATTTAGAATCTTCAAAAACTTTCAACTGATGGATATCTATATCTAATGTTGCCTCCAAGCCAAAGATAAGGGCATGATATTTCGGTACATTGTTTGAACATTTCTTTGTTAAAGAAAATAAGTAAAGCATAATGAGATTATGATGAATAACAAAGACTATTCATGCCTCGACACCATAACGTCGAGCTGTCCCGTCGAATTATACCCTCCATGATGGTACAACTTCAGTAAACAGAACTTCATTCGGAAGGTCTTCCTAAGTTCCCATTCCGTCAAATTGGATAGTCAGCAAGGAAATTTGCTAGAGCTTGTCCTTTAATGGCCTTCCGTGGTATGAATTTTATATCGAACTCGGACAATAGAAGTTCCCATTTTCCAATCCTTCCGAAAAGAATCGGTCTGGACATTATGTACTTGAATGGATTAATCTTTGAAACAAGATTGATTGTGTATGATAGCATATAATGTCTTCACTTTCATTAGGTGAATACTTCATTTCAGCACCTACCAGCATCCGACTCAAGTAATAGAGCGCATTTTATTTTCCTTCATCATTAACTTGGACAAGAAGTGCTCCTAAAGAATATTCTTGTGCTGAAACATAGAGAGTCGTGGCTTTCCTGGAGTTGGAGCTGCGAGTACTGGCGATGAGATAAATATTACTAAATACTTTGAAAAACATTTCGGCATGCATCGTCCCACTCAAATGGTACATTTTTATTTACCAATTTGTTGAATTGATGACAACATCTGACAAGGTTGGAGATAAATCTTCAAATGTATGCAAGTTTTCCTTGAAAACTCTTCAACTCATGCACATTTCTTGGCTCTGGCATGTTAATTATGACTTCAATTTTTGATTGATTTATTTCAATGCCCCGATATCGAACAATGAAACCAAGAAATTTCCTAGAGGTGACACCAAATGCACACTTTGACGGATTCATCTTTAGTTGATGTCGTCGAAGTCTTTTGAAAACATCACGTAAGTCTCGTAGATGATCTCCACGTTTCTTTGTTTTAACAACAAGATTGTCTACATAGCATTTCACGTTCTTATGTATCATGTCATCGAAGATCTTTTACATTGCCCGCTAGTAGGTTGCCCCTGTATTTTTAATCCAAAATGCATAACTTTGTAAAAATATATGCCCTAAAGAGTACGAAATTATGTAAGCTCCTCATCTTTTGGATTCATTGTATTTGGCTGTATCCGAAAGACCTATCCATGAAAGTACCAATTTGTTGAATGGATGACAACATCTGACAAGGTTGGAGATAAATCTTCAAATGTATGCAAGTTTTCCTTGAAAACTCTTCAACTCATGCACATTTCTTGGCTCTGGCATGTTAATTATGACGTCAATTTTTGATTGATCTATTTCAATGCCCCGATATCGAACAATGAAACCAAGAAATTTCCTAGAGGTGATACCAAATGCACACTTTGACGGATTCATCTTTAGTTGATGTCGTCGAAGTCTTTTGAAAACATCACATAAGTCTCGTAGATGATCTCCATGTTTCTTTGTTTTAACAACAAGATTGTCTACATAACATTTCACGTTCTTATGTATCATATCATCGAAGATCTTTTACATTGCCTGCTGATAGGTTGCCCCTGTATTTTTAATCCAAAATGCATAACTTTGTAACAATATATGCCCTAAGGAGTACGAAATTATGTAAGCTCCTCATCTTTTGGATTCATCTGTATTTGATTATATCCGAAAGACCTATCCATGAAAGNCTTTGTAACAATATATGCCCTAAGGAGTACGAAATTATGTAAGCTCCTCATCTTTTGGATTCATCTGTATTTGATTATATCCGAAAGACCTATCCATGAAAGATAAGACTTTATAACTAATAGTTGCATCCACCATCAACTCTGTTATTGGAAGTGAAAAATCATGTTTTGAACATGCTTGGTTCAAATCTCGAAAGTCTACACAGACTCGTAGTTGTCTATTCTTTTTCCTAACATGAACAATGTTCACGATTCAAATTAGCTACTTGACTTCACGGATGAATCTCACTTCAATAAGTTTGTTAACTTCCACTTCAATATGAAGAATCAGTTCTGGTCGAAATTTCCTTTAAATTTGCTTAATCGGATAAACTCTATGTCTTACTGTAAGGTGATGCACTCGAACTTTAGGATCTAACCCTAGAATTTCTTTGTAAGACCATGCAAATATGTCTTCGTATTCTCGAAACAAATGGATGTACTCGGATTCCTCTTTTTGACTGAGGAGAACACTTACAAACACTGGTCTCGGGTCTTTTTTTGGTCCCCAAGTTCAATTATTTAAAGTCATCCATAGTAGCTTGTCTCTCTTCTTCAAATGTAGGTGGGGCTGGTTCAGGTTTATCTGTTGTGGTAGAGTTTTCAAACTCAAATTCAGAATGGAAGCTTCTTCAAAAGCATTGTGATTTATAGAGACTTTTTTTCTATCTTCATCATTCTTTAGAAGTGGGTAAACTTTTTGATTTTTTCGTCTTCTTCTTGATCGTTGAGACTTCAGACTTGGATTAGAAGTTTTAATTCCAAGTCAGGAGAATGCAGATTGTCTTTGAGATGACTTCTGAAAAGCTTGTGTATTTTATCAACTTGAGTAGATGAAGAAAGCTTCCCACTTAACCTTTGGAAGACAAAAGCTTTACCTTTTATTTCAACTATTGTAGAGGGTTCTCCTTTTAACTTTTTAAACACCGAAATTCTGGCATTCTCGTTTTCAATTTGATCAAACACTGAAGGTCTCGACTGTTTTGGTTTTTCTTCTGTAACTTCATATATTTGAATCATGATTGAGTTTGAGGAAACATTCTTGACTTTAATCTTTCTCAGTAGATTTAGATCATATCCCAAACCATACCTAGCTCGCAACATGGTTTCATCAAAATCAAAAAGTATACGCCTACCCCAAAGGACAGCATCAAGATCACCCAACTTGGGAGGCTCTCCTTTCCCAAATCTGACATTCTCAAATAACTTTTTGACTTGAGGATTGTAACATCCTTTAGATGTCTATTTTGACTCATTGGCTCATTTAGAACCTGGCATGTCTTGTTTGGATGAGCTAGAAATACAGAGCTTTAATATGTTTGGAATAGATATTGAAGCTTTCGATGTAGATTTACATTCTCCCGAGCTTACCATGAGTTGATGGGGCAGAAACAAGTATGGAGTATTAGGTATTGGAAGAGTTAACTTTATTTCAATACCTTAACATCGGTTGGCTCTATTTGATGTTTTTATCCTCTAGAGAGTCCTTCAAATGTAAATTTTGATTTACCTTTGATAAGTTGATGAAGTGGAACAATAACAGATATATCAGCATTGCCTGCATCTTCTTTAATTTTGAATCTAGACGTGGACAATCTTGCAGAATTACATTCTTCATCCTCCATGTAAAATCTAGCATTAGCAAAATGAGATTCTTCTTCGAGGAATGATTTGGACTTAGCTACCACACATTTGATTTCTCTATCTCGACTATATTTGAAGCATTGGTGCCAATTCGAAGGTACCGCTCCAGTTTCGTGTAGCCAAACACGTCTGAAGAGTAACTTATAGAACGTTTTAACATTAATGAATGGAAGAGAGCTGAGGAAGTTAACTTTCTTATTTGCAGTTGCAAGCGAATCATGTCAATGACTCGCTGACCTTTCTAGTTGAATCATTGAATCATGATCTTGCTCCTGAACAAATTACCAACGTTAATTTCGATTTTCTTCATCGTCTTGACTGGCAGATCCACAATCGATCATTATACGATTTATCTTGTATTCTCAAATATAACCACTAACACACAATGGTCTATTATGCAAAAGAGAACCGAGTATAAAATTTTTATCATCAAATGTAATGGCAGCCATACAGTTTTATCAGGTTGTGGATTCAATATGTTCTAAGACTTCGTCTTTGTATTTTTCCGAATTGATCAATGTGACAATTAAAGCCATTCGATCATCGAAATGAAGACTAAGAGACTCTGTTAAACTCGTATTGGAAGGAATATTGTTGAGTCGTGAATTAGTTTTCTTCTGCTTCTAACTCTCTCCCGATACGTTCATCGCTTCATTTTTCTCCTCTACATTAATAACATTGGAAAAACATTCATTGTCAAATCAACCATTGGGAAAATAATCCTATTGTTCTTGTGCACTATATACTCAAATGGTAAAGTTAATATTCCTTTTCCAAGCTTGTAAAATCTATGCCTCACCTAATAGCTTTCTAGTTCTTACAGTCTCTGTACTTAAAATTATGTCTAATCCCTACATATGATAAAAAATAACTGAACAAAAGTGCCATCTAGATTTACACTTAACCAACAATAGTATGTCCCATCACCGAAAACTTAAGGTTTGAGACTTAATTTATATGTAATTTATGTGTTTGACTATTTCCTAAGCATGGCATAATATAATCTAATCTAATAAGTTCTTTGTATCTTCTTTCTTTAATTATAAATTAGTATAAGCCCCATAGTTCTTCTTTACACCTCCAAATAGTTAAAAGAATTCATCTTAAATTTACAAATTGTTATGCTAGAAGACATAAATTCCTTTCCAAGTACTTGGGTATAAGTGTATAAAAGACAATTCAAAATTTGTGAAATACTTTCGAAAACCTAAGCATTAGGGTTATGTCCTGTAACAACAATATTATAATAACAAGTTTTCCTCTTTAATATTCAGGTAATACACAGGAAAACAAACACACACATTTCCTTAATAACAACAATTTACTTTTCCCTAAGACATTCGATTTCAGATGTCCATGCATGTGCTTTCAAACTTTAACAAATTCTAACAAAATTTTACCTCTATCCAACAAATATACATTTTATCTAGATACATATATATCTATATCGACACACATGAATAGATAATTAATACATACTCTTCATTCATGCATAGTTGGTTACGAAAACATCTAACATCAAATACATTGTATCTCATCCTATTCCTACTTTATAACACAAGTCACACAACTTGACTATTTAATTTAAGATTAACATTCCACTTAAATACTTGTTTTCAAATGCAAAGGAAATTTCCCTTACATTATAATTCTTTCATGTCATCTCTTATAAAATCTCACCATAACATCTTTTAACTTATTTTTTTGTGGGGGAACAAAATTCAGGCTACATTATTCAAGAACAACATCACAGCTTTTGAAGACACGTTACGAACACAAAAAATATACCTCATCTCAAATGCACAAGTTAAAGAAACGGATAGAAATTATAGAGCCCAACTTGGTAACATCCGTGGACAATCAATGCAAAAACCATCGTTGTTGAGGTTGATGAACAATTTAACTCTCTCATTTTATAAGCGTACAACTTCATAGCATTCGAAAATCTTCAGCCATACATGAATACAAATGCAAAAATTAGTAAGTATAACATCTTACATTTCATTACTTCTATCTTCAACATAAATTATAACCCATACTAATTGCTAACGCACATTACTTTTTGTAGGCATTATTGAAACTGCAATCGACATCTTCCCTAAAAGAGGAATTCAGATTCGTGACAGCCAATCAACAGTATAAGACTTCATTCTCATGAATGAAAGATTAGACACTTGCTACGTCCAACACTAAAATAATTATTTTACTTAGATAATAAATACAACTAAAAGCCTTACAGGTTGGAAACACGAATGCTTTAGATGTGGGACGATTTCGTTACAAATGAATGTAATACCATTTACGAAACAATCACCAAAAGACCAATTCTTGTGAGCAGCAGATTAAGAGTAACTTCTGTCATTGGTAAATTCGCTCATCCTCCTACACAATCACACCAACACATACCAATGTAAGCCTTGCACACAAACTAAATTCAATGTCTATTTAGGTATATGTATCTCTACAAAAATCAATTCGGCAATACTCATTAATCCCCCATTTGAGCAAGTTCTTAAACTAAAGCATTGGTATATTTTGTCACTTACTCATTCCCTTACATACTTATATCTATTGTAAGTATTGCTCTTAATTTACTTATTATTTTCAAAAATTGAAATATTACGTGCACATTAGGCTGGAAAACAACATGAACACAGTAAATGACAGTGTGGCAAGAAATGCTTATGTCTTCCTCACATCCGCCACCATTTGTTGTTCACTGAAAAAATATTAGTCAACATCGAACAAGTATAGGAACTCCAACACATGGTACACCAATTCACTACACCTTCTGACTTACAGGGCATTGACCCCTACCTTTAATACATATTTTTTTACATGTCATGTTATACCTTGTAGCAAAAAGACTTTTGGACAAAAACAAATGTCATATTGCTTGCATTAAACCAACCACTATGATATGACATTTGCAATAAATCTGCAAGTGCAAATATGAACGAAACTTATTTATATAGATTTTGTAAAAACAATTATGCTACACTAACTCCAAGGTATGATTATCATCATATCACAAACACATCATCTATGTGAATAAATGCATTATTTTATAGCTAATGATCGTGTCATATATTCTACTAACACAAAAACTCAAACACTAACAATGATTCCTCTTCCATTCTAACAGAGCAAGAGCAACCATTGAATCACAACATCAATTATTGGAAATTCAGCTAAAAAATTCTTGAAATGCGAAGCAAAAGAACTGATGAAACAAACTTCTGAAGTACCTATCTTAAAATTAAAATTTTCTACATGCTATTTTTTTTTTTTTTTTGTATAAATGTACTTTTAACTACTTTTAATAAAAATCCCAACAGGAACACATGGGGAATAGCTCTACAATTCAGACAACAACTACACATGAGCACATCTTATACAACAAAACTGTAAATATAGAAGCAATCACCAACATGGCCCCCATATAAAGTCATCTTCATCCTTGACTCACAGCTCCAAAATGTAGAACATCTAGCTACGAACATGATACAACAAAAACACTTCACAAACATCTCTTCAACACACAAATGTAAACACTACACCAACAAATAGGCCGCCAATCTAAAGAATGTTTATACATGAAGTTGACAAACATGCAAACAAAAAGCAAAAGCAAGACTAGTTGTTCAAGAATTTAAAATATGTATTTTAAATCTATTTTGCATGTTTATGTCCATGGTTCATTGACCTGACTCACAACATCTCTATTTGCCGTACAGGATTTTGTTTATTGTACATATAAACATATTAAAACCCATATATCCAAGTATGGCATGTAACAACTCTGATTTTTGCTTCATATTACTACCATCAATGTAAATACCTATGAACACATATTTTATACAATCCAGTTTAGTCTTCATTCAAATAAGTTTCATTATTCGCTGAAATCCCACATAACCAAATTCCAATATTATTACTTACAGTACATCACCCACTACATGTGCCACTAGTATAGATATAAAATCCACTCACGATAAAATATAAGCAATTTGCTCCATTTTATGCCTTTTTCATTCAATTTTTAAGATTCGCAAAAATTAGAATGCACTGTAACAGAAATCACTTACACATTGAAGATATGATGAGAACCATGGGATGAAGTCTAACAAGGATCCATTGATTGTGGAAGTATGATCAAAGAAGAGATCGTGAGCAAAGAAAATCAAGGAAGCCATGGGATTACTTGTTCATGCTACATGGGCCAAGACTTCGATTACAACGAGAAAACCATCAAGTTTCATGTTGGGCATGAAAGATGAACCAAGATTAGTGTGCTTAATTCATGCTAAGTTAAAAGAAGCAAAGCCTGGATTGTAGTCAGCGCCCAAGCAAAATAGGTTGTGCATGCACGGGGTGCAAAATTTCAACCCGTATCTAAATCAATTGAATGGCATGCATGCGCGAGAGACTACACAGTGTGCACATGCAATACAAAAATCTGAAGGCAGTTTAATTTTTCCTTTTTCGTTTAGAAATCTATTTGTTAGATGTTTTCTTGATGTTTTCCGTTTCAATTAGGGTTTTTGTGAGTTGCATATATATATGACCTCATTCTTTCATTATAAATTAATTATTTATTGAGAAATAAAATTAAAGCAATGTTGTTTTCTTCTTGTTCTTCATTGAACTCACTTTCGAACTTATCAAGGATTCATCTTGGTGGCTTTCGACAACTTCATAGTAAGATTCATAATTTTTGTGATTAAGAGATCAAGTTACTTTATAACTTTGGTTCCTCAATTCAATAAATTATTAGGTCAAGCTTCAAACTGGAATTTTAGCTTTCTTGGGGTTGTGATTCAATCTTTTGTGGGTTTCGGAGCTACTATTGCTACATAGGTTCACATCAGCTGGTATCAGATATTTTGCTCTAAAATCAAGGTTAAATCTTTATCTTTTCGCATTTTTTTCATCCTCTTCATTGAGTCTTCATCTTCTTCATCGAGTCTCCATTGTTTCTTGAACACAAATACCAAGAACATTCAAAAATTGTTTTGTACATTAAATTTAGTGCACCAATACAATTTTGTTTCGATCTTTCTTGCCTTTGTTGATTTTTTTTTGTATTTAGTGTCCAAGAAAACGAAAATTCTAGACAAAAGTTCTAGCAAAAGGAAAAAGAAAATTTCAAGCCAAAAAGTGAGATATTTGATTTCAACAAACACTTTCTTGAAAATGCTTGAAGCGCAATTTCTTTCAAGAAATCAATTAAATACCTAAAGCATCCATTAGTATCAATTTTGTTGTGAAAAAAGCATAAATCGATTTCAAGAACCACTTTCTTAAAATTCTTGGTTGTGTTTTCATTCATTCCTTTCTTGAGTCATTATCCTTCTTAAATTCCTTTTACTTGTGGGTTTGAACCTCACAAGGGTGGAAATTTTGATTGAGATCAATTAGTTCCTTGGAGAACTTGAAAGAAAGCATTGAGAGGAAAAATACAAGAGTGATGAGATTATTAGAGGGAAAAATTCAAATTTGAGTGAAACGCGAGTGCAAACATGTGAGGCATACAAATTCTAGTTATTAGGATGTCTGATAAATAAGAATCAATATCTAGATAGGGAGACAATCAAGCCTTCATGATGAGAGCAATGCAACAACAATTCGAGCGGATGAATAGGGTAATTGAAGAAATTAGAGCTAGAATGGATCGACAAGATACAATGATAGCTAACTTACAAAGGGGGCAACCTAGAGGAGTTCCTAATGGAGGCAAGGTAGGCGTGATCCTAGAGTTGAATCTGATGATGGGAATGAAGTGGTTAGTGTTAATGAGGATGATCAAATATCGGAGGCCGAAATGGGTAAAATGAGGAATATGAGAGATAGACGTTAAAGGGGACCTAGAGGAGATCCTAGAGACTTTGGTGGAGATAGGGTTGATCGGAATTTGGGTAGCATTAAGATGAAAATTCTTTCATTCCAATGTAGAAACTATCCGGAGGTATATTTAGAGTGGAAAAAGAAGTTGGAGTTGACCTTTGATTGCCATAATTATTCGGAGGAGAAAAAGGTGAAACTAGCAATAATAGAGTTTATCAATTATGCAATCATATCGTGCGATCAATTAACAATAAGTAGAATGAGGAATCATGAGAGGCCTATTAAAACATGGGGTGAATTAAAGGCTATCATGATGAAGATATTTGTACATAATCATTACTATAAGGATCTTTATTAAAAACTTCAAAGCCTTGGTTAAGTTTCGAGGAGTGTGGAGAATTCCTATAAGGAGATGAAGATAGCCATGATTAGGGCGAATGGTGAGAGGATTGGGAAGCCACAATGGCTAGGTTTCTGAATGGTTTGAATAGTGAGATAACCAATGTACGTAGTGGAACTACAACATTATGTAGAGTTGGAGGACATGTTACACGTGGCTATGAAGGTGGAGAGACAATTAAAAAGAAAATGAGCAGCTAGGCATTCTTTGGGTTCTTCAGGTTCTAATCATTCTTGGAGATCAAAGTGGGATAGTAATAAAAGTGATAGGGCTATTTCAAAGGTTAAGACCGAACCACCGAAGGAAAAAAAAAAGCTAGCAAAGTAAAACCCAAGACAGATTCCCAACTATCTAGGAATAGGGATATCAAGTATTTTACATCCTTGGGTTCAGGGCACATTGCTTCTCAATATCAAAACAAAAGGGCAATATCTTGTGTGATATTGGAGAAGTGGTGAGCGACACTGATAGTGATTAGATGCCCGAATTGGAGGTTGTTAGTGATGGTGATAAGGTAGAGTACCCAATGGTAGGTGAAAAACTTGTTACGAGGCTTGCTCTCAGTACACAAATCAAGGAGGATGAAATGGAGCAACAAAGGGAGAACATTTTTCATACTAGGTGCCATGTCAACAAGGTATGTAGTATGATTATTGATGGGAGAGTTGTACCAATGTTGCTAGTACTACCCTTGTAGAAAAATTGGGTTTAGCTATGCTAAAACATCCTAGACCCTATAGGTTGTAGTGGTCAAATGAGTGTGGAGAGGTTAGGGTTAATAAGTAAGTCTTTGTGAGTTTCACAATTGAGAAGTATAGTGATGAGGTGATGTGTGACGTGGTTCATATGCATGTTTAGCATATTTTGTTGGAGAGGCCATGGAAGTATAATAGGAAAGTGATACATGACGGGTACGAAAATAGGTATGGCTTTATCAGATGAGAAATCTGTTACTCTTGTACCATTAACACCAATACAGGTCTATGAGGACCAATTAAAATTGAGAGGTGAGGAAGAGAAGAAAAACAAAGAGAGACAAAATGAGAGTGACACTTATACTTCAAAGGAGATTAAAAAAAAACGTAAAGTGACTGAAAATAAAGAGAAAAGGGTAGAGCCACAAGAGAAAAAAGAAAGAGTCTTCGGAGAGAGAAGAAAAATCAAAGGTGAGTTTGTTTGAAAAAGAGAGTGAAGTAAAGAGGGCTTTAGTGGAAAATCAGCCTTTGATATTGCTAGTCTGCAAGGAATCATACCTCAATTTTGAGGAGACTAACCAACCCATTCTCAGTTTGGCTATTTCTTTGTTGCACGAAATTGGCAACTTGTTCCTTGAAAAACATGCCTAGTGGGTTACCACCCATTTGAGGTATTGAACAACGGGTAGATTTTATACCTGGAGCTGTTATTCCAAACCTGCCAGCTTATAGAAGTAATCTTGAGGAGACAAAGGAGCTTCAAAGGCAAGTGAAGAAAGTGATGGCAAAGGGTATGTGAGTGAAAACATGAGTCCATTTGCCATGCCAATGTTACCTATACCTACAAAGGATGGGACTTGGAGAATACGCATTGATTACAGTGATGATATGCTTGATGAACTATATGGATCATGTATATTTAGTAAAATAGATCTTAAAAGTTGATATCACCAAATTAGGATGCAAGAAGGAGATGAATGAAAAATTGCTTATAAGACTAAATATGGATTGTATAAGTGGTTAGTTATGCCATTTGAACTTCATGAGATTAATGAACCATGTTTTACGTGCATTCAAAGGTAAATTTGTAGTAGTTTACTTTGATGACATTCTAGTTTATAGTAGGAACTTAGAAGAGCATATAGAGCATTTGATATGTGTGATTGTTGTCTTGAAGCAGGAACAACTTTATGCTAACTTTAAAAAGTGTACACTTTACATGGAAAAAGTTATTTTTTTTATTTATTTATTTATTTTATTTTTTTTGTTATATTGTCAGTGCAAAGGGTATTGAAGTGGATGAGGAGGAAATCAAAGCCATAAAGGAATGGCCAACACCTAAAAGCATAATTGAGGTAAGAAGATCTCATGGTTTAACTAGCTTTTATATGCGCTTTGTTAAAAAATTTAGCACACTTGCCACACCACTTAAAGAAATTGTGAAAAAAAGTGTAGGAATTCATTGGGGCATTTTACAAGAACACGTATTTAATGCTATTATGGATATGTTGTGTTCTACTCCTGTTTTTGCACTATCTAACTTTAAGAAAACTTTTGAGATTGATTGTGATGTCTCATGTATATGAATTGGAACTGTTTTAATGCAAAAAAGGAGACCAATATCTTCTTTCAGTGAAAATCTAAGTGGAGCAGCTTTGAATTATCCAACATATGACAAAGAGCTTTAGTCACTTGTTCAAGCTTTGGAGACATGACAAAACTACTTATGGCCTAAGGAGTTTGTATTCCACGCCGATCATGAGTCGTTGAAACATCTAAAGGGACAAGGTAAATTAAACAAGAGACATGTGAGATGGATGGAGTTTATTGAGACATTTCATGTCATTTGGTATAAACAAGATAAAGAGAACATATATATATAATGTTATAAAGATGCAATTGTAAATTTTATAAGCATGATGGATATTTGTTTAAGGAAAATATGTTGTGTTCATAATTATTCTATGCGTGAATTGTTAGTATTTGAAGAACATAATGGGGGTTTAATGTGACATTTTGGGATTAAGAAGACCTTAGAGATGTTGCATGACATTTTTATTGGTTTAAAATAAAAATAGATGTTAATCACATTTGTAGTAGATACATTATATGTAAAAAGGCTAAGTTTAAGGGTTTACCACAAGAGTTATATACACATTTACGTGTTCTCAGTAAGTTTTGGGTTGATGTGTCTATGGATTTTGTATTGGGATTGCCTAGAACTAAATGGGCAGAGATTCCATATATGTGGATAGATTTAGTAAGATGGCATACTTCATTCCTTGTCATAAAACAGATTATGCCACGTACTTATTCTAAGGAAATAGTGCGACTCTACGGGATAACAAGGGGTATTGTGTCTGATAGACATGTTAAGTTCCTTAGACATGTTTAGAGGGTTTTGTGGATAAGTTTGGAACCAAATTATTATTTTCTACCGCTTGTCACCAACAAACAGATGGACAAATTGAGGTAGTTAATAGGACATAAAAACAAATTTTGTGCATTATAGTCAATAAGATTTTCAAAAGTTATGAGGATTGCTTGTCATACATAGAATTTGCATATAATAAGGCCATACATTCTACTATTTATACGCCTTTTGAAATTGTAAATGGTTTTTAATCCATTAACTCTTTTGGATTTAATTCATTACCTTTTGATGAAAAAGGTAGTCTAAATGGGAAGAAGAAGAGTGAATTGGTAAGATCAATCCATGAGAATGTGCGCTATCAAATTAAGAAGAAGAATGAGCATTATGCTTCTTAATCTAATAAAGGACGAAGGCGTGTTACATTTGAATCAGGTGATTGGGTTTGGGCGCAGATAAGAAAAGAGCATTTTTCAACCCAAAGGAGGTCAAAATTGCAACCGAGAGGAGATGGATCATTCCAAGTTTTTGAAAAGATCAATAACAATGCCTATAATTGGATCTTCTAGGTGAGTATAACATTTGTGCTATTTTCAATATTTTTGATCTTTCCATGTATGATGTAGGTGGAGATTCGAAAATAAATTCTTTTAAAGAGGGAGGAAATGATGAGAACCATGGGACGAGGCTGACAAGAATCCGTTGATTATGAAAGAAAAACAAATAAAGAGATCGTGAGCAAAGAAGCCATGGGATTACTTGTTCAAGCTACATGGGCAAAGACTTCGATTGCAACAAGCAAAACATCAAGTTCCATGTTGGGCATGGAAGATGAACCAAGATTAGTGCACTTAATTCAAGTTAAGTTAGAAGAAAGAAGTCTGGAGTGTAGCCGGAAAGCGGCCCAAGTGCAGGCAAAGTAGGCCGCAGGCACACGGGGTGTAAAATTTCAACATGTAGCCAAATCAATTGAACAGTGCGCGCGCGAGAATACACGGTGTGCGCACAGTACAAAAATCTGAAGGCGGTTCAATTTTTCCTTTTTCGTTTAGAATTATTTTTGCTTGATGTTTTCTTGATGCTTTCCATTAGGATTTTTACCTATATATATATATATATATATGGTTTCATTCTTTCATTGCAAAGTAAGGTTGTTTTCTTCTTGTTCATCAATGAACTCAATTTCGAACTCATCAAAGATTTCGTCTTTGTGGCGTTCAAAATAACAGGATTCACAATTTTTGTAATTGAAGGGAAAGTTTATTTATAAATTATAACTTTGGTTCCTTGATTCAATAAATTATTGGGTCAAGCTTCAAATCGAGATTTTAGCCTGGTCAATCTTTTGTGAATTTCATAGCTACTATTGTTACGTGGGTTCACATCAAGATAAATTTCTTCATCAAAGTATACAAGAGCCCAATTTCTATCAAAAAGCCTAACAGCCTGGTCAATTACATATAGCTTGATATTTTCTCATTAAAATCTTAAATCACCAAGAATAAATCATTCCAACTGAAATTTTTTACAAATTCCAAATGAGTTTGGAGCCAATATGAGCCGAGCCGAGGCTAATGAAATTTTACACTTCTGCTATATGGGTTTTCTCGTTTGTGTTTGGTGTCGTTCCTTCCCACAGCTCTGCTAGCTCATTTCTCATCCAAGAGATGACAATTATCGGCCCCAAAGTAGACGGTACCTACATTCATCAAACAAGTACAAGTACTGAAAATGAGTACACCTGTACTAAAAATGAGTAATAAACCACAACAAATAATATAATCAAGTAATCAACGAATATACTTATTGGAGGTATTGTAGTCATTGCTTCAGTCAAATTTTCACTTCTCCAAGAATTTTCAATATCAGTGCCGATGCTTTTTGTAGCATGGCAAAATCAAACTAAACAAAAAACCATCTAGTGACGATGTTGTGGAAGAAACATCGAAAAATTGTTTCTATATTACAAGCAGTGAGCAACTCTCTCTCTCTCCAAAAATGAAAGAATAGAGAAAAAATTTGGGCACGTGCAACAATTTCCAAATGTAAACTAGATCATAAAAAGTTTTGCGCGTGCATCCTCGCTATAAAAGTTCGAATGCATGAAAACAAACATACCAGATACAGAAGTGCTGGTTGAGGAGAATGCGTCAAAATTCCAGCTGATAAGGCAGCAACCAGTCCAATTGCATATCCAGAGAGGGCATACCAAAAATACTTAAACCCCTTCGAAGATTGTATATCGGTGGATCTCATGGAATCCTTGCTTTGTCTGTTATCAAAAAAGAGAACCAATGCTACAAGCATTGAAGGAATAGCCTGCAAGACCACGTCCCAAAATTACAAGATGTCAGAAGGTTGTCAACTCTATTTCTTAAGAAGCACTTGGATTAAACAAGAAAGACAAAATGCAATGAAGGACAAAAAAGAAGGCATGCCATCGTGACATCCCAAAACCACTACAGCAAAAAAAATGCTATAGAAGTCGTTAACTGTGACACAATATTTTGCACACACCACTTGGCATCATATAAAAAAGTATCAAACACAATTTTTCCTTCAAGGTAGCTTCCAATCTTCATTCGCATTTTTTTTTAAAAGTTATATTTCCAACACTAAAATCCTAAGGTATGAAGGGATAATGGGTTTCGTGACCTTTTGCTTGGTAACAGATATTGTATTATAAATATCATTTGAGGTGACTAATTATACTTCACACGATTAAATGAGTGCACCAACGAAACAGAACATGAGTTGTAGAGGAAAAGACAGATCACTATGCAGTAAAGGTGTATAGTCATGGTCTTCCAACCCTTGCAAGAACTGACCAACCTAAATGATAGAAAAGGAAACTAAAGTCAAGCCGACTTAACCCAAGTACTCAGAGAGTAGATGATCATGTAAAGCGGTAACTCAGACAGGTCACCCACAGAGACAACAAATACTTGGTTAGAAGACTACGTAACATTAGCTCAAAAAGAGGTTATCTTGAGGCCTCACCGGAAGCAGTTTATAACAAAATCTACCAAAGGGAGACATTACCCCAGTCAAGGACAGGAACATTTAAAGCCTCATCTGAATAGACCCCTACTAAGACATCAAGATCTGATTCAAATTTAGAAAAATACAAATGAAGAATCTGTGCCTTTCATTTTAGGGCAGGAGGCAACATCTGACTTTGAACTCAGATTAATATTGCATTCTGATCACAAGACTTCATGATGCATTATAGCACAATTTCTTTGACAGCAGACAGATGGTAAAATAATAAAAGAAATAAAAACTAGAATCTAGTGAAGGATGTTACATGTGAATGAGAAAAAATGACTGTATTTGAAGTGTTCAAATTGAAACAACAGAAACCAGAGAAAGCAATTTGTACCAAACAGAATTGCACAGAATGTTTAGACCTAGAGTTCAACCAAAAGATATAATACAGGTAAAGAAACATGCCAGAAGGCAGGTCTAAAAGTATTCTAACACAACCCACCATCCCCAATATGTGTGATGAAAGTAGAGAGGGGATGCGTGTGCAATTAAACATGCTAAATCATTTTCTTTAATGGTAGATGCGATTCTTAAAACTAATAGAAAAATATCTTACCATGTCACCAAGACCTAGCATCATGTAGTCAGAGGCACTATTTCCGCGTATTGCACTACCTAGCATATTCCTTGGAAAGACAATCTTGACCGGCAACTCGAGTTTTTTTGTAATCAACTGCAATCCAGGAAGACTTAAACCATTAGCCACTGTGTGCACGGGATTAGACGCTTGTTGTGTCGCTACAGATACCATAACATTTTCTCCAAAAATTCTCTCTGAATAGAATACCCAGAATATGTCATAGACAAACAGACAAACAAGGAGCAATGCACATATCTTGATGTTGGGAAGTCGAACATGGCTGACAAAAGCAATGCAAAGGGAGATACCCAACAGGTTGTTCAAAATCCAGTGCCCAGATACAAGCCACGATACTACTAAAGCAACACAGATCAACAGTAGAAGCCCTTGGGTTCGGGTAAATGATTGGGAACAGCATCGAGATACATATGGGTCAGATAAACCAAATTGTGACTTGACGTGACTAACATATGGTGATAACCAGAAGTACAGAGCTGATGCAGAGGCAACTGCAGTAAAAGCAGTGAGGAGTTGTGAGACAGAAGAGAACAAATAAAACATCAAAAGCAGGCTGCAAGAGCTCATTATTGGGATCATCAGCGCCTGAGACCTGTCTAATGTAATGGATGCTTCAGATAAGTCCCGGTTCCGCTCCATTTCTTTTCCATAATTCAGAGCTCGAGTAGCAGATGCAAATGTCACCGCTATGGCTGTCAAAATGAGGGTGACTGGAGCAGGTTCCACCAAATAAACAAGTTCCCACAAAGACTCCATGTCTGAAATTGTCTAAAACTTTGTATCTCAAAGTTGTTTTCAAAACTCAAAAGCCATCAGTCACCATCCAAAATTTTCTGTAGAGCAATTATATTCAAAAGAATCAAAATCAACCAAATCAAAGAAGAGCTTCCCAGATCTTCAAAAACTAATGGGGTTGCACGTTTTTATTTGATGAACATTCAACCAGATAAGTATATGTAACCTGGATAAATGAAACGCAAATAAGGAGCAAAGAGTTCAACCAATTCAATAAAATCAAAAGAAGCAACTTCACAAATTATACAACTTACTGACTCACTCAAATATCCGTATAAATCTTCTTCCAACCAAAAAAAATAAACACAAAAATATAAAAATCTTCTTATGTTCTTTTCCTCAGAAATAGTTTACTTTTAACATATTGTTCCGATAAATTTTAATCAACAAATCCCTTTTACGAAATCTTTCTTCAAACATCAATACAACTGCACTGCAAAAGACCAGTGAGAATAAACACTGCCCCCCGTATTTCATAAACCGGATTTCTGAAAATCAAAATCTTCCGTAGAATTCAATACTCGAAGAGCAAAAACTAATTAACCATATTTATTACAAGTACTAGCAAAACTAATAAATCCAGCAAAGCAATTACATAAATTCCATCAGAAAGCAAACAAATTCGGTAAATTTTACAATGGGTTGACTAAATAACAGAGAGAAAACACAGAGATTTTAAAGTAAAAAAGAAATGCGATGAATTATTACATAACTATGAAAAATAATGTCAATGATTTAACAGTTTTAAAATGGAATTACCTTTGACTTGAAAAATCTGAATTTCCGACTTCAACGAGGGCTTCGATTCTCTTTCTCAATGGAGTGGTTTCACGGTTAAGGAGACGACGCGGATTTTACACTTTATCCCCAGCCTTTCTGGTTATTCTATATTCACCCCAATGGTTTGAAGATTTTTCGTAGTCAAAGGTTAATGGATATGGAACTTGGGCCTCGAATTTAAAGATTTGTATTGGGCCGGTTCAATAATCAAGTAGTGAGCTAACATATGCAAATGGGCAACTAAACACAAATACACTCAAAAACTAGAAGAAAATTACCACAAACCTACTTTTTTTAACTTTATATACATGTCAATAATCAGATACAAACAGTTAGCCTTTATTTGTCCTTATTTCTTTCTTTCAAAATACATTTTTCTCTTTTTTTCTTTTCAATCACATTTTTCAATAAAATAATATTATACGCAAATCTAAAACTTCTCATTCTTTTTTAACCACACATTCTTTATCAATCTATTATTTCAAAATGCATTCTATACAAAAAAAAAAATGGGTTTCAAACATACTCTTATCTTTTCAAAAATTACCCCTCCCCTCCCCTCCCCTCCCCTCCCCTCCATCTGAATTCTCCTTCCCAAATCAAATCCCCCACCTCATCTCCCATACCCACGCCATAGTCGAATCCAATTGTCGATGCCAACCTATCATCGTCGATGCCCGTTGTCGCCAATCGACTGTCGGACATCACCACCTTATCCTACACCACCCCCCACCCACCTCATATCACCCTAACCTATCATTTTTCCAAAAGGTTAAATCTAACAACGGTCACTCACTTAGTACTTGGTGTCATCATAGCCACTCAATTTGATTTTATTTTATCATGGCTACCCAATTTGATTTTATTTCACCATAGTCATCCAATTTCATATAACTTTTCATCATGGCCACTCAATTTCATGTAACATTTCACCATAGCCATCAACTTCTTTTCACTATTTTCATTAATTTTAAAAGAGGTAAAACAGTAAATTTGCATTATATACATAAAATAAAAAAAATTTAAAAAATAAAAAAATTTATTTAAAAAAAAAAAGTTACTTCAAAAAATAAAATAACAAAATTATTTTTAAATAAACGTTACTAAAAAAATAAAATAAATAAAAACTTTTTTTTAAAAAGTTAGAAAATAAAAAAATAAAATAAAAACTTATTTTAAAAAAGACATTCTATAAAAAAAATAGAATAAAAAAACTTATTTAAACAAAAATTAAAATAAAATAAAAACCTATTTTAAAATAAACGTTTTTAAAATTTTAAAAAAAATTATTTTTGTTTTTTTAAATTTGTTTTATATAATGCAAAGTTACCGTTTTACCCCATTTAAAATTAGCATAAATAGTGAAAAGAAATTTGGTGGTTATGATGAAATGTTATATGAAATCAGGTAGTCATGGTGAAATGTTACATGAAATTGGGTGGTCATGGTGAAATAAAATCAAATTGATTGGCTATAGTGACACTAAATATAAAATTGGGTGATCATGGTGAAACATAATCAAATTGGGTGGCACTGGTGACACTAATGATAAAGTTGAATGGTCATTGGTGAATTTAACCATTTTCCCAAATAACAATTCCCACTTCACCATCGTCTCCCATCCTCAAATCCATATCCATTTCCAGTTTTGGCAACAGCGAATCTTAAGGCGATGGTGCCACCAATATAGTGTTTGCTACTTTGGAAGCAAATCAATCTTGAAGGAGTTGAAGCGGGTTCAAACTCATTTGGTGGGAGGGGTCGAATCTAAGGGTATCAATCGAGTTTAAAGGGGTGAACATCGAAAAAAGTGGCTGATTTCAGCCTCGTCGTGTCGCCATCGAGATTTTGGAATGCAGGGCGTCGTATAGAGAGAAATGGTGGGTAGGAGATGTTGGTGGTTTATCGATTTGAGGCAAGGGCGACGAACTATGTGTTTGTGTGTGCAATTTGGTGTGCAATTTACAATTTGCTGTGAATCTGTTGGTGCAGGTAGTGTTGACGATACGATCGTTGTGGTGACGTTGCTCTCTGGTTTGTGCAGCAGTGGTGGTGGTGGTTGTTGTTGTTTTTGTTGTTAGTGCATGTGGTTGTAAGGATAGATGCATGAGGTGGTGGGTTGTGGATATGAGCTTGCATCGGTGTTACGGGTGGTGACGACTATGGTGGATGTCAGTTTGTGGTGGAGAAGATGAAGGATAATTTGTGACCAATTAATTTGATAATTGTAATTGATAAATAAGTATGGATCAATTAATTTGATAATTTGTAACCAAAAAATAACATGTAACCGTTAATATAAATTGTGATCGATAAATAGTCTTGATATATAAAATTTGTTATTTGTGATTGAGAAATAAGCTGCAATCAATTAATTTGATAATTTGTGAATGATATATAAGTTATGATCTATTCAATTTGTGATTTTGTGATGTAATGTTCTGTAATTATGATTAGTACGTAATTGTGACTATAAATTGTATGTTATTCTAACAGTAGCCTATTTAATTATCTATTCAATTAATAAAATCTTTTTAATTACCTGTTTAATTAATACCACTTGATTTTTGAAAGAATTTCACAAGTTTGTCAAATTTGAAAGTATATATTTGAAGGTTGGTAATTATGTATTTTTTTCCTTTAAAAAATAGTACATAATATGGGCCTAAAAATAAATAAGCAAATGTGGAAAATACACCACAGCCTGATTTTAAAGATCATTGTGCAAAAATCTGGAATGGTGTTTAATTATTCACAAATCAGGTGATAAATAATTTTTTTAATATTAAATAATAATACTTCAACCCCCACCCCCATTGCACCACATAATTTCAATTTCAATCCGCAAATCATTTCTTCCCTTCCATTCTCTCTATTCCCCTTATCTCTTTATACTCCAACATCCATATCCGTCGAAGCCTTTTCTCTTTGCCCAACCCATACTCCCCTGGGCCGCGTCGACAACACGTCGAGGAGGTCAACAAGCGTCGTTGCTCTAAGGCACTCTGCAGTGGTAAACAAATTGGCGCTACGCGTGGCGATCTGAGCTCCGACGAGTTGTTTGCCACTGCAGAGCCGTTGCAGGTGGCGCTCGTGCTTTCAGGGCCAATTGAAGTGGCACTAGGCTAGTTAGCCATCTGGCCTTCACTTAAAGGTAGAACTGAGGCGACGAGGGTTGTGTTTGTGTTTGGCTAGTTGTGTGTTTGAGTTTTGGTTTCATTTATAAGTGGAATGGTGAGGGTGTTAGTAGTGGATGAGGGGCTAGTGGCTTGCCCAATTGTTTGAGTTTCAGTAGTAGTTAGAGTTGTGGGGATGGTATTGGTGGTAGTTTTGGTTGCCTGCCCATTCGCTTGAGTTTCAGCAATAGGTAGAGTTGTGGGGGATTGTATTGGTGGTAAGGTTAGGTGCCTTCCCAGTCGTTTGAGTTTCACCAGTAGGGAGAGTTATTTGGATGGGGGTAATGGTGGTGGTTTAGCCAACCGATTGAGTTTCAGTTGTGGATGTGGAACCAATAAACAGTATGTGACCAATGAAATAGACAAATTGTGATCAATAAATACTGTGTGATCTAAAAATTTGTTAATTTGTGATCAATAATTTGATAAATTGTGACCTAAATATAATTTGTGGTTAATTAATTTGATGTTTTATGACCATGAATAAGTTATAGGCCCTGTCTGGTGTTGGTATTTTCATGAATTAAAAGCAAGACTATAACCGTTTGAGGAGACAGCCGGGTCCCACCACAGAGAGAGGGGGTCAAAAATGGTGGGCTTCAACGGGTGGAAAATTGATTTTTCTATATACAAAGGCATGCCCAGACAGGGTCATAACTTATAAAATTTGTGATTTGTGATCAATAAATAATGTGACTATTAATTTGATAAATTTGCGACCTATAAAATTTTTAATTGTGACTAAGAATTTTTTTGTAACCAATTAATTTGATAATTTGTGACCAAATTGTATAAAATTGTGAGCTTATATTTAATTTAATAAATATCTGACTTTTAAAATTTTAAACATTTTATCTTAATTTTGAATTGAGTTATACTTAAACTCATATTTATGAATTTTTCCCTTTCCTAAATGCAAAATGTCTATGTCATATCCCATGTTATCCTACTATGATTTGGGTCAATATCACATTATTCAACATTAAAAAAAAAATTAATAATAATAATAATAATAATAATAATAATATGCACTAATAAATCGACGATTATTAAAATTTAAATGAATAACAACTCCGATTATTAAAATTTAAATGAATAACAACTCTTCCAGAAATCTAGGTNTCCTACTATGATTTGGGTCAATATCACATTATTCAACATTAAAAAAAAAATTAATAATAATAATAATAATAATAATAATAATATGCACTAATAAATCGACGATTATTAAAATTTAAATGAATAACAACTCCGATTATTAAAATTTAAATGAATAACAACTCTTCCAGAAATCTAGGTTTGTCATGAGAGCTTTATAATTGGATTAATTTTACATCAATAACTATGCACATTTTATTTAATTTTGATGTTTCTTTTTCAAAATTTTATAGAACGAGTATTCATAATTTCATTTTCTAACCTCAATTTGTAACAAATTAATTGTACACAATAAAAATATCATCTTCACAAGAGTTAGAGCTTGTTTGTCTCACATTATTGGGAGAAGAATGATGTAATGAATAGTATTTTTTGAAAAATGTGTGGTGAAATTTAAAGTAACTTTATTAGTTTGTGTGTAAAATATTTCATTAGGTGAATGGATGGTGAAAATTATTTACTGTAGCAAACAATATTTGATAAAATGGTAGACAAACGGAAACTTATTAGCTAGAAGCCCACAAGCATTCAAACTCCACCAAGATCGAATCAAACTAGCCTATTCAGTTGGATTCAATTAAAGTTCAATTTGTTCTGATTCTTAAAATCAAGAACCAAACAGTTGTATCCAACCTTTTGGTTCGGTATTCTCATAGCTCTACCTACAAATCTCACCACTTTAAACAGAAATATGAAATTTAAGAATGTAGCACATTCAAAATTAACTCCACGAGTATAGCACAATCAATTCGACATTCAAAGCAACTTAAAAGGTTGCAAACAAAGTAAAACAAAGTAAACATAAGCGAAGCCATTCAACGGTAAAGAAAATCCTGAAACATTTAGCATCATCTAATATCCCAGCACATAGCATGAACTTAAACCTCCTCCTGTAAATCCTCTTCATCTTCATAATCATAGCCTTCCTCCTCAGCTGTTGCATCTTGGTATTGTTGGTACTCAGCAACGAGATCGTTCATGTTGCTTTCTGCCTCGGTGAACTCCATCTCATCCATACCTTCACCCGTGTACCAATGCAAGAAAGCTTTCCTGCGGAACATAGCTGTGAACTGCTCGCTGACCCTTCGGAACATTTCCTGGATCGAAGTCGAGTTGCCAATGAAAGTCGAAGCCATCTTGAGGCCGGTTGGAGGAATATCACAGACAGTAGACTTCATATTGTTGGGAATCCATTCAACAAAGTAGGATGAGTTCTTGTTTTGTACATTAAGCATCTGCTCGTCAACTTCCTTTGTGCTCACCTTGCCGCGAAACATTGCAGAGGCAGTCAAATAACGTCCATGGCGAGGATCAGCAGCACACATCATGTTCTTTGCATCCCACATTTGCTGGGTGAGTTCAGGAACAGTGAGGGATCGATATTGCTGTGACCCACGAGATGTGAGTGGAGCAAACCCAACCATGAAAAAGTGAAGACGAGGGAATGGAATGAGGTTAACCGCAAGCTTGCGGAGATCTGAGTTCAATTGACCAGGGAATCGAAGACAACAAGTCACGCCACTCATGGTAGCAGAGATGAGATGGTTCAGGTCACCAACTGGCCAAGAAAAATCCACAAATAAATTTAGACCAGAACACTTTTATTAAAATCATGAACTATGATAGGCTAGCCAATCCATGGGGCTCACGACCCCATGCAGCCAAGAATCTGAGAACAAAGTAACAGTATAAAACAAGCACATCATATTATATAATCCGGAAACCATAAATCATCAAATATCAAGTTAAAATGACCTCTCAGGCAACAAGAAAACTAGATTTTTATCACCAAGAGAAGATCCTAAAATTGAACCACAATTACGACATTGCTAACATAAATTTATAGTAGAACTCCCAAAAATTCAATTCTGCCCAAATTAAAATTAGTAAATCGCAAGGCAAAATACACAAGCTTTTGGGTTTAAAATGAACTGGATTACAGTTCAACTATACATTAACAACAATTTAATTCTAGGAGAACAAGCTCCTCTAACTAATAATTGCACCACACAATAAGGCATGCATCATAAGGATGTGTGCAATCAAATCCCACAACAAAATTGATGTTGCTTTCAATTGGATTCAGGGACAATAGATGTGGCATACAAGGCTCATGAATAACATGGACTTGTGCATGTAATTCTGCAGTTATCATACAAAACAGTTGACGACTGAATTTTTCAAAAGTACAAAAAGGAGAAAAGTAACCTACAGCTTGGAGTTGTGAGTTTCAGGGTTCTGAAGCAAATGTCATAGAGAGCCTCATTATCCAACACCATACACTCATCGGCATTCTCAACAAGCTGGTGGACCGATAGAGTAGCATTGTAGGGCTCAACAACAGTGTCTGATACCTTAGGTGATGGGAAGACAGAGAAAGTAAGCATCATACGGTCTGGATACTCTTCCCTGATCTTAGATATCAGAAGAGTTCCCATTCCTGATCCTGTTCCACCTCCCAATGAGTGGCAGACCTGAAAACCTGAATGTTCAAAACATACATGAAACAAGAGTTTGAGTCAAAGAGCAAGAAACACATATTGTAAAGCAGTTTATTCAACTAGACACCAAAATAATTAATAAGTTGAGTGAAGTCAACAGAGACTAAGCTCAAGATTTAGGACGTGTTCGATAGAGATTAAAATCGAATTAAAATTGAAAAACTAGTCATTATTATTGACTTTTATTAGATGAGTGGGACCAATAACGGCTATATTTTTAATTTTAATTGGATTAAAATCTATACCTAACACGCCCTTACTAATTTGACGGCTATAATCCCACAAGAACTGTGCTTGGATAATTGTTTATTTTGCTCCATTTGGTTTAATTCAATTTGGTATTTGGCTTTTCAGTTCAAGATTTTTGTTTTCTGAACCAAATAAAGTCAAGCTCTATCATCCCCACCAACTCCACCTGATAAATACTTCACACAGGCATATACTTAAATGTAACATATTAGATGTATGTGTTTCTGTCTGTACTAAATTTATGTTTGAAATTGCATTTATACACCTGTAAATGCATGTCAGTATATATGGAACTTATAAACCTTAAAAAACTCCCCATGCGGTGATTAGAAAAACAAGATCTTCAAGGTAACAAAAAAAAATGAAAAATGATTTAAAAAAAAATAGGAATCCAAAACAGAAATCGCCAGATCTACTAAAATAGCACTCAAAACCAGTTGATATGTACATAAAACGCACCAAATAGAGCAAATTATGCATAAACTACAGTAGATTTATGTTACTGCAGGACAAAAAAGCTGTCAAAAATTATAAAAATCAGAAAATGAGAAAAAAAAAAAAAAAGACGATGATATTAAAGGATTGGGAATATACATATCTGAAAAGAAAAATCAAACTAAATAATAAATACCTTGTAGACAGTCACAGTTCTCAGCCTCTTTTCTCACTACATCGAGAACAGAATCAATAAGCTCAGCTCCCTCAGTGTAATGACCCTTGGCCCAGTTGTTCCCAGCGCCGGACTGCCCGAATACGAAATTATCAGGGCGGAAAATCTGTCCGTACGGACCAGATCTGACGCTGTCCATGGTGCCGGGTTCAAGGTCCATGAGAACGGCGCGTGGGACAAAACGCCCACAGCTAGCCTCGTTGTAGTAGACATTAACCCTCTCCAATTGCTGATGATTGTCACCGTTGTACCTTCCGGTGGAGTCGATGCCGTGCTCTGCACAAACCACCTCCCAGAACTTAGCCCCGATCTGGTTGCCGCATTGGCCTCCCTGAATGTGCAGGATTTCACGCATTTTGGAGTTGTGAGTTAGGGTTAATGATAGATACACAAAAGTGGATGTAGTACAGGTAGATAGAGTGGAGGATTCGCAAGTTTGAAAATGCGCAGTCAGTGGGGATTTAAACAGGTGGGGGTTGAAGTGGGAATTTTCGAATTTTGAACTTTTGAAAAAGTAATAATTTTGGCAGCTCACTCTTCATTTTTTTTGCACCACATTTTAATTATAATTTTAGCTTATATTTTGTCCCCATTTTTTCAAAACTAATTTTCAACCACACATTTTTCAACAAAATAATTTTACACGTAAATCAAAAAATTTTCTTTTATTTTTAACTACACATTTTCAAAAAGTCACTAATCCAAAATACATTCTTCTCTTAAAATTGGACTCAAACAAACTCTTATATTCCTAACATTTTTTATATCATTCTTATTCTCAAACTTTTCATTAATTTACAAATTTTATATTTGATATCAATTCTATGTCCAAAAGTCTATTAAATTAGGAATGACAAAAAAAAATATGTTCAGTGCTTGTTTGGTTTGGCTTAAAATCTAATTAAAATTGAAAATATAGTCGTTATTGGGTCCCACTCGTCTAATAAAAGTCAACAATAACAATTAATTTTTCAATTTTAATCTCTACTGAACACGCCCTTAATGTAATACCCATGGGCACCCATCTCGAATGAGGCAGGAATTATCCTCCCTAATCTCCCTAATCATGTAAACAAGACTGAATGGGAAATGTTGTTTCGAAGTGGGTACGAGATGGGTACGAAAATATGATCTCCATCATGTAACCCACCTCATTTCAAATTAGTTTAAAGTTTAAAGTTTTTTATCAAACCAAAAGAAATTCTTTTTGATCATTTTTAAAGAAATATGAGTTGTTCTTAATTTTTTTCCTAAAAAAATAATTTTCATTGACTCAATATATATAAAAAATAAAAGTAAATAATAAAATAAATAAAAAATAAACGGGGTGATAAATAGGACGGAAAACCTGTCATGTCCCAACATATCCTATTTTAACCAGGTATGAAGACGAGACAAGATAAAACAAATACCCAACAAAACATGGGACTAGAATGGCCGACACACCTCGTACAAGTCCCGTTGTCATTCATAATTAAAATGACGTAAAATAACTTATTTTTCCATCATGCTTTTAAAAAATAAATAAATAAAAAGTATGAAAAAATATTTTTCCCTCATTTCAAAGTACGAAAATAAAATATTTTAATACAAATCATCGTTAAGAACGAGACGTACTAATTAATGGAAGGTTGAAGATAAAAAAATCCAACGAAAAAAAGTTAAGAAAATAATTGATACATGAGAAAATATTGAGGATGTTAACTGCAATTAAATTGTGGTGCATCAAATAAAAATTGTGGTAGCAAGATAACCCCCCTTTTTAAAATTCTTCATACAAATGTGAGTTAAATGTTTCAATAATCAACCAATTTATACCATTGTCACAATCTACTCACTAAATTTTAAGTGATTTCCAGTGTTCATAAGATTTTTTCTATTCGTACTCCATCCATCACCCTAGAAAATTCATTTCCTTATTCGTTGACGTGGTTAGCGAAAATCCCACATGGCAAGTTACGATCGTTAAAAAAATTACAGTTCAGCCAAACTAATGTTTCATTGCTCATCCAACTTATATTTGGTCTCTATTTACTCAAAAAAATTCAAAATGCTTCTCAAGGTCCCTCATTTTTAAGATGTTACGCTTCATCTACTATCCGTCAGATTTCTTCATCTTCATTACTAATGTATCATACGAAAATCTCATGTGACAAGTTATGATCGTTAAAAAACATATAACTCAATCGTACCATCAAGTCATCAAAATCACCATGTGAAATGTGATTTTCGCAACCCCATAAACTTCTTTAAGCCCCCATAATGCGCTCCCATTTATTGCCCTAAAAAATCATAGCTCCCAATTCACTAATTTTACCCACATGTAGCTATTGAGACAGAGTATTGTTGAGAAGGATCTTCTTTTTTTTTTTGTTGCATGTCCAACCATTTAAGGAACGATTGGAGAAACAGAGACGTCGAGCAGGTGATACAATTGGGGGATAGAAATTTATAAGTAGTAATTTCTCGCATCCTTCTCAACAGTCGACTTTGTCTCAGCAACAATTGAGTTGTACGTGGGTAAGATGATTGAATTGTGAGGTAGGCTTTTTAGGGCTGATGTTAGGGACTCGTTATCGAGGCTTAAAGAAGTTTATATGGCTATGAAAATCGCATTTCACATAAGGTAATTTCGGTGAGTTGATAGTTTGACTGAGTTGTAATTTTTTATCAATCGTACTTCCCATGTGAGATTTTTCGTGCGATACGTTAACAACGAAGGAAATGAAATTTAACAGATGATGGATGGAGTGAAATGTCTCAAAGATGAATAACTATTAGGAAGTATTTTGAAGTTTGATGAGTAAAATGTGATCAAATATAAGTGCTGCACTGGCGCGACTGTGGAAAATGGAAATTGCTTAGGGTTTCAGGAGAGAGAAATTATCTTAGAATTTTATCTCGTTTGAAGGCT
>CAIGRR010179498.1:0-11069 GCA_903798365.1 Fraxinus sp. 1973-6204 | reverse complement strand
ATGATGAGATCAAAGTAGAAGCCAATATTTGTAGGTTTGTGGTGCTGGTTTCATTGACAAGCCAAATAATGTATGACGTAGAATGACTCCATTCAATCTATAACTGCCTTCGAAATAAGAATCTTCCTTTAGGTATCTAAAAAAAAAGATTCGGGGGCGCTGCCCCCGAACCCCCGTGGGCCCTCCCTAGTCCAACAGGCTGGCTCCGCCCCTGAGCACAAAGAGGATTTTCACAAATATATTTCACAAGAAAGCACAAATAAATGAAGTTAATGAATGTAAAGTGAAATGGTATTTATAGCAGTCAAAACGCTCAAATTTTTGGCAAACTGGACCACCCATCCAGACGTCCGTATCCTGAACCGGATGACCAAACTAGTGTTGTGCGTCAAAAATCAGAATGGTTAAAAAAAATCATCGTTGGGCAAATTGGACGTCCGTGTGGAGAACTGAATGTCTGCTTTGACTTTGACTTTGACTTTAAATATCAAATTTAAATACTTACCTTTTTGAAGAATAATTTTTTTTATGCGCGTGTTTTTATGAAATGATTTTTTAGCTTTTATCATTCATTGTTAAATATCAAAGTATTAGTACCTTTATACTTGAACTAAGAAATCTAGTTTTTTATCTTATTTCGAAATTTGCCTCTTAAACTTCTCGTCTTGATATTTTTTTGATGTCATCTCTCATGCTCTTGATTTTACTTTTTTCTTGACATTTGTCTTTTAAACTCTCGTCTTAAATGATTTGAGTTGAATTCTTAATTTTCACTTTTATCTTCATTTCAAGTCCGATTTATAATGTGTGATTTTGGTAATACTTGATTGATTTTAACATCGAACTATCATCATTCAAAATCAGTTGTTATAAACAACATTGATCATGTTTGTTATGATCAAAACATTAAGGATGAAATCAACCATAGATCAACAAAGTGAAATGAACAAAATTTTAGAAACTCAAAAGGAAAATATTGATTATGACTTATTAATTAAAGAAAATTCTTCTTTAAAAGAAAAAGTTGAAAATATAACTAAAATTATTTACAAATTCACTTAAGGTAAGAAAATATTGNACCATAGATCAACAAAGTGAAATGAACAAAATTTTAGAAACTCAAAAGGAAAATATTGATTATGACTTATTAATTAAAGAAAATTCTTCTTTAAAAGAAAAAGTTGAACACTTAACTAAGATTATTTGTAAATTTACTTAAGGTAAGTAGAATTTTGATTTAATGCTTGAGGTGATCAAAAGTGTGTTTTTGATAAAGGAAGAATTGTATATAAACCATTTTTGAAATAAAAATCTTTCAAGAATCTATTTGTCAAAACTTCAAACACCCTTCTTCAAAAACTACATGTAGCTTTTGCAATAAAAATGAACATATTGCTTATAATTGTATAACCAAAAAGAGGCTATACTTTGAAAGTAAGAACAAGTGAATTCGAGAATCCACTAAAACTAACTACAAGATCCCAAACTTGTATGGGTACCAAAGATAAAAATTGAATTATTTTTGTAGGAATCAAAGAAGATAAAGAGCTAATGATTATTGGATAGTGGATGCTCAAAACACATGACCGGGGGATAGAATGTTACTATTAAATTTCAAAGAGAATGATTGGGTCATGTCACATTCGGATAAATGCAAAAGGAAAAATTATTGGAATCGGAAACATTGGTAATCATTCTTCTCCTTTTATTGAAAATGTATTATTGGTAGATAACCTCAAACATAATTTGCTTAATATTAGTCAATTATGAGATAAAGGTTCTCATATTAAATTTGATTCTTTTAAATGCCTTATTAAGAATGCTACATTAAGAGATGTGATGTTTATAGGGAGCCAAAGAAAAGATGTGTATATTATAAATATCGAATTTAAAAGTGATGAAAAATGTTTATCAAGTTTAAAGGAGGATAATTGGTTGTGGTATAGGAGATTAGGTCATGTTAGCATGGATCTACTTTCAGAAATCTCCAAAAATTATTTTCTCAAAGGTCTACCAAATTTAAAATTTGATAAAAATAAAATTTGTGATACTTGTCAATTTGATAAACAAGTGAAAAGCTCTTTCAAACCTAAACTATATTCTTAGACTACAAAATCACTTCAACTACGGTACATATATCTTTTTGGATCTTCTAGAACCGCTAGTTTGGGTGGAAAACATTATACATTTGTCATTGTCGATGACTTCTCTAGATTCACTTGAGTTCTATTCCTAAATCTTAAAAATGAAGTTTTAAATACATTCAAACATTTTTACAAAAAGGCTCAAAATGAAAAATGATACTCTACTACATTTATTAGGAGTGATCCTGGTGGAGAATTTGACAATATTTATTTTGATAATCTTTGCAATGAAAATGGATATGAACATAATTTCTCGACACCTACAACTCCTCAACAAAATTGTGTAATAGGAAGGAATGATCGCGCATTGCAAGAAAGGCTAGGACCATGCTAAATGAAAATAGCATGCCAAAATATTTTGGATTGAAACCATTAACACCGCTTGCTATATTGTTAATAGAATTTTAGTAAGTCGAAAAAAAACTAAAGCCTCCTATGAGCTTTGGAAAAATAGAATTCCAAATATCGGCTATTTTAAAGTTTTTTGGTTGTAAATATTTTATTTTAAATACAAAAGAAAATTTGATTCAAAAGTCGATATTAAAATCTTTCTATGATACTCGTTGATTAGCAAAACTTATAGAGTCTTTAACAAAAGAACTTTAGTCTTTGAAGAATCTATGTATGTCAATTTCGATCAAACTAATCATCTTGATTGTGAGAAATGAATTGCTAATGATGTAGGATTAGAAATTCCTTCTGATCAATTGGATATTCAAGACCAAAGTAAGGATGATCCCAAAAGAGAAACACAAGAAAGAAGCAAATGTTCAACAAAGTGAAGTAGAACCTTCCGAAATATCAAATGATCATATTCTACCAAAAGAATGGAGGTTTGTTCTCTCACCAAAAAGAACTTATTATTGGTGATCCATCCAAAGGTACTGCTGCTAGAGCTTCTACCAGAAATCATCTAAATTAGGGATGGCAATAAAACTCGTTCAACCCAATACCCGTGGGGCCCCGCCCCGAATGGGGCGGGGATTACCCGCATAATCGGGTACACGGGACAGGAATGGGGCGAAGATCATTACCCCGAAGTGGGTACAGACCAGGTACGGGAAACATAGTTCCTGCCCCGTTTAAAGTTAATTTCAAATTTAAGTATTTTATCGAACAAAAATAATAAATTTATCATCATTTTTAAAGAGAACATAATTTGCTTTTAACAAATGAGTAAAAAAGTAAAAATATATTAATATTTACTAACTAAAGACATAAAATAAATAAAATAAAATTTTAAAATAAATAAAAATAAAAAAATAAATGAGGCGATAAATGGGGCGAGGGACTTGCCCCGCCCTGTCCCGCTTTAACCGGGTATGAGTATGGATATGGGGTAAAGTAATAAAAATACTCGATGGGACAGGTGTGGTATTGGCCGACCCGCCCCATACCCGCCTCGTTGTCATCCCTAATCTAAATAATTGTGCTTTCATCTAGCAAATCGAACCAACAAATTTCAACGAAGTCGAGTTTGAAGAGTTTTGGATTTTAGCTATGCAAGAAAAACTAAATCAATTTGAAAGAATCAATGTTTGGGATTTTGTCGCTGGATCAAATCGTCATCGGTACAAAATATGTTTTTAGAAATAAACGAGATGAAAATGGGATAATTGTGCATAACCAAGCTAGATTATTGGCCCAATGTTACAATCAAGAAGAATGTATCAATTTTGAGGAAACATTTGCACCGATTGCTAGATTAGAATCAATTCACATGTTTCTTGCATTTGCTTGTCATAAATGATTTACTCTTTATCAAATGAATGTCAAAAGTGCATTTCTAAATGGCTTTATTCAAGAAAAGTTTTTGTTGAGCAAGCACCCTATTTTAAATATCACATGTATCCGGACTATATTTTCAAATTTAGAAAGACTCTTTATGGTTTAAAATAAGCTCCTAGAGCTTGGTATAAAAAAATTTGAGTAAAATTCTATTTTCAAATAGTTTTTCAATAGGAAAAGCGGATACTACTCTTTTTTGTCAAAACTCAAAAGATGATATGATTGTTGTTCAAATTTATGTTGATGATATTATATTTGATGTAATTAATATCTATTTTTGTGAAAAAAATTCAAAATGTATGGAATTTGAAATGAGCATGATGGGAGAACTCAAATTCTTCATTGGTCTCCAAATTAGTGGTAGTATATTCATAAACAAAATAAGTATATATTGGACATGTTCAAGAGGTTTGAAATGGATGACTTGAACCCAATGAACAATCCTATAAGTACTTCCATAAAATTGGACAAAGAGGATCAAGGTACTTTCGTTGACGTGACTAAATATCGAGGTATGATCGATCCCGTCTTTACTTAATCGCGAGTAGACCCGATATTATGTTTAGCGTGTGTTTATATGCTAGATTTCAATCAAATCCTAAAGAATCTCACCTTAGTACTGCAAAAAGAATTTTTAGATATCTTAGTGGCATTAAAACCTTAGAGCTTTGGTATCTAAAGTGCACTCATATTGATCTACTTAGTTATTCAGCTGCCGAATGGCTGGTTACACAATTGATCGCAAAAGCACTAGTGAAACTTGTCATTTTCTAAGCTTTGCACTTGTTTCATGATTTAGTAAGAAACAAAATTCTGTTGCATCATCAACCGTCGAAGCCAAATATATCTCGGCCGCTAGTTGTTGTATCCAAGTATTATGAATGAAACAAACTCTTAGTGATTATCACCTATCATTCGAACATATACATATCGTGTGTGATAACACTAGTGACATAAACTTGTCTAAAAATCCCATTTCGCACTCTCGAACGAAACATATTGAAATTAGACATCACTTTCTAAGAGATTATGCACAAAATGGAGATATTGTGTTAGAATTTGTGAACATAGAAAATCAATTTGCCGATATCTTCGCTAAACCTCTAGCCCTTGATCAATTCTCACATATTCGAAGAGTTTTACGCATTATTGTTGAATTTGAAGTGCACAACTAAGTTGAATTCATATTATGTGTTCATACATGATTTTATATGTTGGATTATTTATTTTGTATTTGATTTGGTATAAAAAATGGAAACCAGACGAGTCAAACGGAGTGTCCAGACATTCTGTCCGAATTGCTTGAAGAAACTGAAGAAATGGACCCCTGTCAACCTGGACGTTCGGATCATGAACTGGACTTCCAGTTCTGCGAAAAATCAGATTTTAAAATCGCATAACAACCTTTCTTCTCTCTCATTTTCTTCTTTTTCTCTCGTGTTTCTCTCCTTAAATCTCCTCAACATTCTTCATTTCAAATCATCAATTACCTATCTAATTAAAAAAACCCATCATTTTTACACCTCTAATTCTTCAAAAATTCAAACTTTTTTCAACCAACAACTCAAAATTTCCAAAAATCCAATACCCTAGTATTTTTTTTAAAAAAATTGTTCTTTCACCATCTTTTTCTACAATGACAAGGTCTAAAACAGTGGGAAAAAGCTTAAGAGCATGGTGAGATGATCTCATTCACTTCATCCGACGAAGAATTCGACATAGAACCCGATGTGTTGCGGCCAACTCTTTTGAAAAATCCCCAATTTTAACCGGTAAAAATGTTGATTTTGATGATTTTACTATTGAAGTACCCGCATATCATATAGAGGAATATTTTGAAAATATGGGTGGGTGTCTATTTGCTACATTACAGGAACATGCATATCCCCGCATCATGAAAGAATTTTACAAAAAACATGATCATTGCTCCTATTTCATATAAGATTTCTTGTTTACTTAAAAATATTCGTATTACCATTAACAAAGCTCTTATCCGTGATACTCTTAATCTTGAAATGTGTGAAACTCAAATTTTTCTTCACAAAACTCATCCCACTTTGGAAGGATATAATCCTGCCGAGGCACGTCGTCGAGTTATAGGGAAAAATATTGAAAATATCACAAAATTTAGTGCAAATCAATTAACTTTTCCATGTAAAATTTTACAAAACATCATTGCACATGTCATTCTTTCTCGAGAGGGTCATTGAAGTGAAGTAAATAGTTTTGATTTTTTTCATTCACAATTCATTTATTGTCGGGCGACAATTAGATTTTCCAACTATTACATTAGGTCTCATGAAATTTGCTCAATCCATGCGTCATGTTAAAACTTTACTTTATGGCATGCTTCTTAAGAAAATTTTTAAACATTTTGACGTTCCTTTAAACGATGAGACCTTTGTTAAACTTCACTTTACCAAAGCCATCAATATTCAAACTGTCTAACTCATGAAAATAATAAAAGACCATGGTCAATGGGTAGTTCACTCAAAGGGTTCGACCCCACCTCGGGTCCTTCAACTCTACCCTTCGAGGGCGATGAGGATGATGATGTATCACAAGTTCCGAATCCTCCTCACGACATTCCAGGCTCCAATGTTCCTCATTCTTTGATCGGTGGTTTTATATTTATCGAGAATCACAGCAATATTCTAAACGATTGCATTGATTCTTTACATCCCCTGTTGACGGCATTGGTGGAATGCTTGACCAGTTGCAAGTTCAACAGGTTGCCATACAAGCCGAACAAGATGTCATTCAAATGCAACAGACAGCGATGTAGGCTCAACAGAATGCTTTCTACGCTCACTTCTATACCCCCTTTCCTCTACCGGAGCCATAATCATATTTTTTGTTTTACGTTTCTATATTTTGGATATTTCTTTATGCTTTTATGTTTTGGATATACTCTTGTTTCATCTAATTTAATTTCTTATGACAGTTGGTTTCATGTTTTGGATATCATGTGGTATTTTTAATGAAATTTTCTTGCTACCGCTTGTGCCTATGGTTATTTTTTATCTATGCTTGCCTTGTGTACATGGATCCCCACTTTCATATTTTTGGATTATGTACGAACCATATGATATACCTAAAGTTTTACTTTCTTTATCAGCTTGCTGCAAATCATCTTTTGTTTGTTATAATCAGAAAGGAAGAAATTATTGACATATAGTTGACTTCATATTTTGATTATAACAAACAAATTGTTTTGTATCTCTAACAATTGAATTCGAGTCTTCATAGATATTGTTGTAAAGCTTATCAATTGGAGAAAAAAGATTGCTACCAAAAGACTCTCAATTGACGATCAATGAAAATTGAGATGGAAGTCGAGTATTCATGTCAAATCGATCAAAAACAAGAACAAATCGAGCATTCACGTCAAATCAATCGAAGATATTCGACTTAGATATTTTGGATTTATATGTAAAGGTAAAATGTTTAATTCTTAGCAATGAAGCATTAAAAACTCAAAAGATGATTTTTAACACGAGAAAAACTACTTCATAAAAACGCTTACATAAAATTTATTTTTCAAAAGGTAAGAATTTCAACTTGATATTTAATTTTTTTTATAAGTATCACTTACCTTGAAAAATTAAGCAAAACGCCATTCAAAAGCCTACATTTTTCAAAACATTTTAAAAAAAATCGGGGAAAACACTATCCAAGCGAGCATTCAGTTCGTGTCAAATTTTTAACCGTTCTGAATTTTGGCGTACAATGACCAATTTGATTGTCTGGTTTAGTATGCGGACGTCCGGATGGGTCATTCAATTGATCATACATTTTTACGTTTTGACTGCTATAAATATTATTTTACTTTGCATTCAATATAACACTTTTGAGAGTATTTAAGTGAGATATTCTTGAACAAATTTATATTAATCTTACATCTTATTTATCTTTATCAAATTATTTATTTTGAAAAACTTTTGATTGAATTAATTTTTGAATCAGTTTTTTCACCTAACACTTGAATTTCTTTCATTTCTATTTACTAAAGTGTTAGATTATTTCTCTTTTGGTACTTATTTTGATCATATCATTTATTAAGAGAGAAGTTTCAAATTGTAAAATCAACTTCCTTTAAATTTTGGGTTGTATTGAGGTCTCGTACTGCTCAATATTGTATAAGGATCGGTATTCCTTATTTGTAAGTCACCGGAAGCGTTGTAAATTATTGGATTGCACTATAAGTTAATCAACATAGTGAAAAGACATTACTTGTGTCGGAGAGATTGGTAACGGAGGACGTAGATCATTGATTTGGATCGAACCTCCACAATTATATCGTTTGCATCATCTCTCCCTTTGACTTATCGCTTTCATATTTGTGCTTATTATTTGAATTGATTTATTTTGTTTTTACTTGCAAGAATTTAGATTAATTTTTCAATAAAGTTTTAAAAATTTATTCACCCCCTCTTGTGACATGAACCAAGTAGTAATTGAAACTATGAAACCTAGGATAGATTAGATCAAATCCAAGAAAGTCAAGAATCAATATTTGAAAAGCTCGGCCGATTAAATTATTGAACCAAAACAATCGCCAACAATATCTTGACCCTGTAATCACAAAACCTATGAATGTTACTTAAATTGATGAACGTCGCACAAATTTAATTCTTAATAAGTTCGAAATTAATTAAATGAAGAACGAGTAGAAAATAATATGCCTTGTAATAATATCATTCAAATTGTATGTTTTACAATGAAAAGAATAATCCTATATATATGAAATCCAAAAAATCTACTCAAAAACGGAATTGAACCTAAAAGATATAAAAAAAAATACTATAATCTTTTTTTTTTTTAACTAAAATAGAAGTCTAGGAGAAATTAAGGAAAAATGCGCCCAGGAAGTACTATGAGACCACATGCACTACATGCATGCGGTTGCATAGTCCAATTGACACCTTCAGTTTTGGTTCGATATGGAGACATGCGGTCGCACCTCCTAGATAACTATGCGATTACGTAATTGTCCCGAACAACTTCTTCCTCCTTTGTTTGAATTATGTTCACCCATCTTGTTTTCGACCCCATGCCCAACATGGAACTTGGTCTTTGGCTTGTTAACTTCACCATCTTGAACTTCGTAGCTTCAACAAGTGATTGTATGCCTTCATTGACTCTATTTGATCTCGAACTTGCCCTTAACCCCTCCTCAACATACATATAACCCTTGATAGCTTGTTGCCTTCCTTGGATCCCATCATTTCCTCTCTCTTCAGAAAGATTCGACCTCGTACCTGTACCTGTACCTGCATCAAAGAGAGCAAGATATGAAACAACAAAGATGTAAATTATCGTAAACTTACATTGAAGATCCAAATTGTAGCCATTGTTTTCAATCATTGCAATGACGTGGAATGGTCCATTGAAGATCCAAATTGTACCCATTGTTTTAAATCCTTGCAATGACGTGAAGTTGTCCAACTCCTCTAGGATGAAATATTTGACCTTTTTTGCATTCGAACAAGCCATTTTTCCTAAACACCCAATCCTAATCACATGGTTCGAACACTTTACGTCTCTTATTTTTGCTACCTTGAGATATATATAATTCAATCATTTACTTTCCATCTAAACTAACACTTACAATAATAGTTAAAGGAATCAAACCAAACAAAATTAACGGGTTTAAATCATAAACCATATCAAAACATGTTTTAGATCCACATACCCTAAATTACCAACAATGCACCTCAATTGTTTATCGTGCTCAATTAATTTCTTGCAACATATAGATTATCATTAACTAGTAACTATGAATGAATTGACAAATGACTTATTACTCTCATGAAAATATTAGATGCATTAATATGTGTAAAGTACATGCCACTTGTTAAAAAATATTAATACATGCTAGACCATCATCTAACATATGTATGGGCCATTGATTCTTTAAGATGCCATAGGTGAATGCTTCTCCTTCAATACTCATCAAATTCTCCACTTACATCGAATTAATTGGATAGTCAATGGGTGGTATCCCACTAAATAAGTCTTCGTGAAATAAGTTTTTGAGTTCCTACAATAAAGAAATATCCAAACTGGGGAGAGATTTGTTAGTTCATGCTAAAACTCCTAATCTCTCTATTTTTTCATAGAAACTCACTTTGATTTTTCTCTCCTCTCAGTAGACTCTCTTTCTTTTCTCTCTTTTGGCTCTACTTTTTTTTCTCACAACTAGCCACCTTACTATCTTCTCTTTTAATCTCCTTTCGTCTTTCTTTGTTTTTCTTTTCTTCCTTACCTCTCAATCTCGATTGGTCATCATAGACCTGTTGCAGTGTTAATGGCACAAGAATAACAGATTTCCCATCTTTTACAAAGTTGTATATATTCTTGAATCCATTATGTTTCACCTTCCTATCATACTACCATGGAATTATCAATAAAATATACTCAGCATGCATAGGAATTACATTACACATCACTTCATTACTATACCTCCCAATTGAAAAACTCACCGAAACTTGACTACATACCCTAACCTCTCCATACTTCTCTAACCACTACAATTTATAAGACTGATGATGTTTTATCGTAGTTGATCCTAATTTCTTAACAGGTGTAGTACTGACAATATTAGTACAACTATCCCCATCAATAATCAAACTACACACTTTATTTTTGACATGGCATCTAGTATGAAAGATGTTATTCGTTGCTACTCTACGTTATCCAATTTAATTTGTGTATTGAGAGCACGCATCACCACAAGTAACTCACCTCCTAGTGAGTACTCTACTTCACTAGCATCATCTAACGTGGGCATATCATCACCATCACCATCACTCACCACTTCTCTGTTGTCATGCAAAATTATTTCCCTTTTGTTTGGACATCGAAAAGCAATGTGCCCCGATTCTAAACACCTAAAGAATTTGATATCCCCATTCTTAGAAGGTTGTGAATCCATTTTGGGTGTACTTTTCCTAGCAACAGCTTTGTGATGGAACTCGATAATTTTAAAAGCAATAATTCTTTTTATGCATACACCAAAGTGGATCTATGTAGTGTGCAGTTGCAGCTATATAATCATTTTTATTAATCTATTCCCATATATTCGAAGTTAAAGATATAACACCCCATATTTTTCTAAATCGGTAATCAATAGTT
>CAIGRR010179365.1:0-10326 GCA_903798365.1 Fraxinus sp. 1973-6204 | reverse complement strand
CCCCGTCTTGGATCCAATCCTGGATCCGTTCCTGGGTTAAATGAATCAAGATTCAAAACCATTTAAGAGATAGTATATATGGGTTGTAAGCAACATTAATTCTTTAAGTTACTTCCAGAGGACTACGTTGTTTTCCGGTCGAGCTTTGGACTTGGTTGCTAGTAACAATTTAATCCAAGATTTACATCGTTGACTAAGATTCATTGGATATCAAAACCTAACAAATCTTCACATTGATACTCGATCAATTTGCAAGCAATCAAAACACAGAGTTAATATTTACATAATCAAGACAATCAATAAAATTGGAATCATAGATCTTACCTCGTGTTTTGGACTCAAAACACATACCATACCTACTCGATGTACTCACCAGGGCTAATGTCACAAACAAATACCCAATTAGAAGTAGATAATAACAGTAAATAATCAAGAGCAAATAATCATGCAATGAAAATATAAACATAAGATAACCCACAAATCTTTTCAAAAGATACGTTCACATAAAACAACAGATTAACACAAAGTTAATTAACAAATGATCACCACATATGCAACAAATGCATAAATGACTCCACGAAAAGATCTCACCACACTTATCATATCTCATTCCATGTTACTCACACCTCGAGAACACATATCTCCTCTCATCGCTCACCATGTTCACTAGACTAATTACTCAACTCGTGTCTAATTGGTAACTAGGTTTACACTCAATAAACCTCGCTAGGGTCATCACTCGACCCTATAGCCACATTCGCATTACCTCTCATCTTACCCTTCTACTTATCCTTCTTATTAGGACAGTACCTAATAAAATGGTCAGCCTTATCACAACTATAACATCATCTACCACTAGACTTATCACATCCCTTGCCCTTCTTTCTACCACCCTATCACTCGAGTCACTACTGTCTTTAGCTTTACCCAAAGTCATTTGCTTAAATCTCAATTTACTCATCATCGTATGTATCTCACCAATCCTCTTATCATTTTTTCAACCTTAAGATCCGTCTCCTTACTTTTAAGAGAATCAATGAAAATTTTAAATGTTAAGGTATCCGTTCCATATTTAATCGTATTTTTAAATTCTCTATATGAATCGTGCATAAAATTAAGCAAAATAATGGCTTTATAAGTTTCATACATTTTTTTATTACAAATAACAATGTCNTAAGATCCGTCTCCTTACTTTTAAGAGAATCAATGAAAATTTTAAATGTTAAGGTATCCGTTCCATATTTAATCGTATTTTTAAATTCTCTATATGAATCGTGCATAAAATTAAGCAAAATAATGGCTTTATAAGTTTCATACATTTTTTTATTACAAATAACAATGTCTTAAATCAGCTTGTTAAAAACATTCAAATTGTCATCAAGATCCTTTGAAGTATCCATTTTAAAATTGAAAAATATTTCAAGCAAGTACAACTAATTAGGAGTAGACTTAAGCAAATATAAAATTTTCAACTTTTTCCAAAGTTCTTTCGTGGTATCAAGTTTATCAACTTTTCTCAAAATAGTGTTAGATAGGTGTAAAATAATTGAAGCGTAAACCAATTCATCATATTCTTCATTTTGTGTTTCTGTCAAATTTGTAGAAAATTTGTCATCTATGACTTTTGAAACTTTTTTATGAATCAAAATCCCCTTTCATCTTTTGTAACCAAATTGAAAAATCATCTTTTTCATTGAAAATTCCAACTTCGAAATGGGAAAACATTTTGAAAAACAGAACAGCTCTACACAAATTTGTCATACAAAGTAATCCTAAGGTCGCAGTATGCACCGTTCTAAATTTTCAGGGTTTCATGAGACTTGAGATCTTAGTATCAAGGAAATGTTCAAATGAGTCAAGTTCAGGTGTTCTGACAGAATAATTAATGTAACACGAATGTATATGAATAAAAAATTCAAATTCTTACGCAATGTAATCTCACACTGACTAAACAACAATTAATGTACAAAATCAATTACCAACTTGCAATCAAATTCGACACTTCAAACAAAGCAAATAATTCATAAATTTCTAACGCAAACAATGGTTACCTCACACGATAACCTCAATCCTAAAGTCATCTTACACGATGACACACTAATGCTGAAATTTAAATTAGAATAAGTCAATATACCAGAGCGGACCAACTTGAGTCCGTATATAACGAGAGATGTGAATCTACCACTTTAGGGCCACCACCATTCGCCCTAAAGTCTCCAGGAATAGTAGAATTCAATCAACCACGATCGAACCAAAACGCACAAAGAACAAATCTGTCCAGATTCCATTGTATAACTTGAAACAAAAAATTAATAACACCAAAATGTAAGAAATGATGTTAAGCGCCTCCGCATGCACATCATGTCGGTGGTCTCTGTTTCACCAAAATCCTGGATTGGCCGAAAATCACGAAAATAACCTCGATTTTTGGATAATTTTGCTATCTATTTTCTGCTTTGTTTCAGCTGATTTTCTGGACGATTTTCAATCAGTTTTTTGAGTCAAATCCACCACCTTGAAGCTCTAATACCAATTGTCATAGAAGCTCTCTCGAAGGATCGTCAAATTGGTGATTTCTGAGCTCAATTTCACGTTACCTTTCTCTACCAAATAACTAATCCAAACCGCTCAACCAATACATTCACCTCGGTTACTCCTCAATCACACCCACAAAGAACAAGATAACATTGATGATTTATAAACCACAAAGACAAGAAAACAATGAAAGAGGGACAAAAAGAGGCCAAAAAATACCAAGGGAAGTCACCAATTTTTTCACAACAATAGTCCACTAATGACTAGGGTATAAAAGGAAAAATATATACAGGTTAGTTTCGGCTTTAGTTGAACCAATAAATGGTTAAATGAACAAAGATTCTAAGACATCCAAGAAGTAATATATATGGGTCATGGGTAACATCAATGCTTTAAATTACTTCCAAATGCCTACGTTGTTTTTGAGTCGAACCTTTGGACTTGGTTGTCGATAACAATTTAATCCAATGTTTACATCATAACCATGGATTCATTAGGTATCAAAACCCAACAATCAGTACATTAGTTCATAAGAAGGAAGCCAGGTGCTGATACCTTTTGATTAGCCGGGGTTGAAAAGGAAATGCAGGCTGAGGCTGGAACATTGTGTTGACCTATGGTATGTTTTGATTATAACAAATAATCTATGTTTATCTCCAATTTAATCTTTAAATTGATTACATGTTGGCAAATTGTGTCAAAACCATTGAACGAGAAGTTGTCAATCAAGGAATCTCAAATGAAGATCGATCAAGCACTCATGGAGACAAGCTTTACATCATTTCAAATCAAGCAACAAATCGAGTACTCGCGCCAAATTCATCGAAGACTTTGTAACTTCATTGAACGAGAAGTTGTCAATTAAGGAAGCTCAAATGAAGATTGATCAAGCACTCATGGAGACAAGCTTTACATCATTTCAAATCGAGCAACAAATCGAGCACTCGAGCCAAATTGATCGAAGACTTTGTAACTAGATTTCTCTTGGCTCGATTGTAAAGGTAAAGCACTTTAATATTTGGCAGTGACACTTTGCGAGATCAAGTAACTGTTTTCTCGTATACGACAAAATTTACGTGACGAGAATGTTTGCACAAAATTATTTTTCAAAGGAAAGTTTTTCCCAACCTATTTTTTGAAAACTATTAAACAAATTTACTTTGAAAAATAAGGTAAAAATATCATTGACTGCACAAAAAAAAAAAAAAAATCCCGACCAACTCTGGTCATCCGGATGGCGAACCGAACGTCCGGTTCGCCAGCAACGGTTAGTTTTTTGACCGTTCTGACAGAGTTGTTCAAACGGCTAGTTTGGGTGTTCTGGCTCTGAACCGGACGTCCGGATGGTTGTCTAGTTTGACAAAAAGTTTGACGTTTTTCAACTGCTATAAATATCAACCCACCTACCATTTGAAAAACAACTTTTGAGCATTCAATTTAATCATCTCAACGTTATAAAATGATCGATATTCCTTAGTTGTAAGTCACTGGAAGCGTTGTAAAGAGTTGGATTGCACCATAAGTTAATCAACATAGTAAAAAAGATCTTGCTCATGCTGAAGAGTTTGGTAACGGGGGACGTAGATCATTGCATTAGATCAAACCTCCACAATTATATCGTTTGCACTCCATATCCCTTTTACTTAACGCTTTTACTTTGTGCAAATTACGTTGTTTCATTTATTTGCTTATTTGTATTTAGTTATCTTCGTTTATTTGCTCACTTATTCTATTAAAACTTGTGTTTTTAACGAAAAAGTTTTAATAACCAATTCACCCCCTTTTGGTTAGTCAATTTTGGGCTTTCACATTGGAAGGGATCATTGATACTGTCTTTGCATTTCGTTGAAGATCGATGGCTGATCATGGTTGGTGTGCCGGATAAGACTATGGAGCTGCCAATGTTCCCCTTGCTTATAATGGGGCGGAAGATGGTGGCTGGCAGACTGGCAGTGCGATTGGAGGACTGAAAGAGACACAGGAGATGATTGATTTTGCAGCAGAAAACGTATATTGCCAGACGTGGAGATCATTTCAATGGATTATGTAAACACCGCAATGGAATGACTTTCGAAATCTGATGTCTAATATCAATTCGTGATCGATGTAGGGAAAACATTGAAAGCAGAATAACTGAACTTAGCTGAGCGCCATGGTTTCTTTAAATTATCTTCTTAAGTTGAAAGATCAGAACTTCTGTTAGGTACTTGTGAACCTGTTTTAGCATGCCTTTTTGCATACCATAATCTTGAACCTCGCTTATAACTTATTTATTTCGAGATGTTAAAAGTGCAAGAACTCAGAAATAGAGAAAATAAGTGCTTGTGAAATCTTATTCTTATCCACATGCTTCAAATTTTGTAGTGTATCTGTATGAGTACATCACACACGATATCATCAAGAATATCAACTAGCTCATTTTTGTTATCCAGAATACCCTTTCTCATAATAGCGCCAATTTGTTAGCTCGTCTTTGTCGTCCACAGTTCCCTTTCTCATCATAGCTACGAATTCTTCATAATTAATCCTCCCATCCTGAGAAGTAAAAATGGTTTAATTACCCCCTAATGTGCGAATTATTGTAAAATAAAATCACCTCGAGCTGATGAGTTCAAAGAAGAATAACTTACTCTATCAGTATCTACATCATTAATAACCTCGTCGATTGTAGCTTCATCTCCCATTCCATATTGTTGCATAGCTTGTCTAAGCTCATCTCTGGTAATAAATCTGTTGAATCCGAAACAAATAATTATAAGATAACCAGAATTGCTGATATGATGATATCAAGGGCGATATCTGATTTACATTAGTATTGATATTCGTTACTCATCACACAAATACTTACCCATTACCATCCTTGTCAAAATACTGAAAAGCCTTGTACAAATGCTCTTCTTTCTCGAGTCTGTGCCGATGCATGGTCACAGTAATAAATTCAATGTAGTCTATGGTTCCGTTCTTGTCAACATCAGCCTGGAAGTAGAAATAACATCATCCAATAACTCAAATTTCTATAATGGCGTTAAGCGAATAGTATCATTGAAAAATATACATCTTTAACTTGAGTACATGAATTGAAAAGGGCAGATATAAACTAACAGAAGGACAGATGAGACAATAGTAAAATTCTTACAGCTTCCATTAGCTGTTGTATTTCTGCCTCAGTGAGCTTCGAGCCTAGCTTAGACAACCCGGTTTTCAGTTCTTCAAATGTAATTGTACCACTTCCATCAGTGTCCATGTTTTCAAACATTTGTTTCAATCCCTTGATATCTTCTTCTGAGAGGTTTTCTGCAATAACCTTAAAGCCAATACAAATTTCAGCTAGGAGGAATAAAGCTCCAAAAGGAGGTCTTTCGAGTTATATTAGTTTTTTTTTTGAAAGGCCGTATTCTTCCTTAACTGAAAATAATAGTTAATACACCTTTAATGCAAGTCTCTTCAGCTTGTTCATTGCTCTGAACTGTTTCATCCTGATTAGAACTGCACTATCTATAGGTTTATCTGATGCTTCACCGTCTTCTTTGAGCCACGGATGCTCTGGTTCACATTAGAAAAAAATATTCATGCTTTGGATAAAATCGAGGTAGTTGCTATAGAGTCTAAAAAACTTATTTTTACTCGAATTCAGTTTATCTGCTGCTCCAAAAAAGAAAATTCTTCATTTAGAGTTCGAGTACAGAAATGTAACAACAGAAAGTCTTGTTTTGCGTACCAAGGGCTTCGGCTGCAGTAATCCTCTTTTTAGGTTCTATTGTCAACATTTTCCGGATAAGATCCTTCGCACCCTTTGATATAGAAGGCCAGGGCGCGCTTTGGAAATCCACATAGCCATCTAATACTGCTTCAAATATTCCATTATCTGTCTCTGAAGTACAACACAATTCTTAAGCCAAATAATTTGCTGTATGAATGGTGGAGAGTAATTAATATAGATAAGACAAACACCAGTTTTATTCTTCCATGGTGTTCTATAATCACTGGAAAAGTCATTATCTAAAGGTGCATTGTCGTACTGATGAATAAATGCAAAATCATTTCATCGTTGACCAACAAGAACTTGAGAGTTTCGCAAAAAATAGACAAAAATCAAGCAATCATCCTCAGTTTAGATAATTTGCTTATTGTGATTGCCTTACCAGCCCAAAATGGAGGAAATCCACTTAAAAGTATATACAATATGACTCCAGCACTCCAGACATCTATCTCCTTTCCATAACTTCGTCGTAGTACTTCAGGAGCCACATAATACGCGCTTCCAACAATATCTCTATAACGCTTCCCTGGAGAGAATTATGGAACAAAAAACAGCTTTCTAATCTATGGATTACTTTAAAAAAAGTACCAAACATCACATTGCAAACTTGCAGTATTCATATTCCATGAGTTGATCAAGCAAGAGCATTGATTTACAGGCTTGTTAGTTTACAAACAATACAAAACGCACTTCTTTACACTAAACTTGTTCAGGGAAACACAAGAAGTTGCTCGACTGCCTAATCCAAATAAAAATGGTTCATCATAGTAAACATTGGATCCCAGAGACCGCCAAACAATGAGAAATCAATTCAATCCTGATCACTTTCATCAAATACTGTACATTGTAGACAGATTTTTTTCTTAAATTATGAAAAAAGACCCCAATGAAAGTTTATGTTGGTTTTAAACTAAGGGTCGTTTATAATTGTACCATATAATAACTCATTCAATTACATAGATAGTGCAAAGAGGCAACTGCAGTATAAGCTGGCTTGGATCTCTGTTTGTCTAGTTGATAACACTGCTATTCATTGGTACAGATCACTTTGGTGTGAACCAATCGTTCTACAAGTTTTGGCCTACCACGTGAACCCTAATCCACATTTCATTGGGACGTCCCCACCATGGATGCACCGTATTGAATCTCGGGTACATTGAAAAGTGAAGAAGGGTTGATCGAAAATGATTCATTAATATTTATTGAAGAAAATTTTAATCGGTTGTTTTTCCTTCAAATTTTCTGTTCAACTACACGAATATTTTTTTTGTCTCGGATCTCAATATATTTTTACTATAAAAAGAAAAATCAAAGAAGGAAAATATCATTGACCTGGTTGACCGGTCATTTTCTAGTTGACTTGACTTGGTCTTGTTGACCTAAAGTGGCATCCGCGTACTCTACTGATAACTCACAAACTAGTCACGTCAATGCAAAAAAAATTCCTCTTCCCAATTCGTGAATGATGATTCAAAGGGTCCCAGTTTTCCACCTCTATGCACAAAATATTAGGAAATATTATCAAAGCCGCGTAATGGTACAAAAAAAGTCTGTCTAATCTGTTGACATTCAGATGCATTTTTTTTTCGAAGTGGACATCATGTTCCATTTTTTCTTTGTCAAGTGAGGTGAAAATCTTCGGTAGAACTGTAGAAATATTATTCTAATGCTGAAATACGTCAGAATCTCAGATAAACCATATCACTTTGCAGCAAACAAGATTCTGACATAAAAAAAGAAGCTAAAAATTGAAAATGAAAATTCCAATTTCAGAATTTGAAACTGACCTTGCTCAATGAAGACTGAAAGCCCGAAATCAATTGCCTTCAATGGAGAATCTTTCTCACGACTAACGAGCAAGAAATTCTCAGGCTTAAGGTCTCTATGCATCACACCCATGAAATGGCAAACATGAACCACATTCACAATTTGCCTTCCAATTTTTGCAGCCTCTTTTTCAGAATAACTCCCTCTGGCAGTAATCCTATCAAAAAGTTCACCTCCACTGCAAAATTCCATAACCAAATGCACATTTACCCTGTCCTCATAGGCACCCTTGAACTCAACAATATTGGGCTGTCCAGTCAAATGCTCCAGAATCATAATCTCCCTTCTCACGTCTTCTACATCTTTTTTAGTCACCAGTTTTTTTACGGAAATGGATTTGCATGCATATTTGTAGCCAGTTGACTTATCAGTGCAAAGATAGGTGATTCCAAATTGCCCTCTTCCAAGCTCTTTGTGAATATCATAGAATGTTTTAATATCTATGTAAGGCTTGCCTAAAACTAGGCCAATTTCGGAGGATGAAGATGGTGCAGGAGTGGTGGTGATTCTTGGCAAAAGTTTTGGAGAAGGAGCTGGTTTTGGCGGCTGTGCAGGTTGTGGAGGTAGTGGTGGTGGTGGTGGTGGTGGTGGTGGTGCATGGTGTTGTCGATTGGAATTATATCGAGGATGAATAGGAGAGTCTGAGGAAGATGATGATATTGGGATTTCTCTAAATTTCGAGCAACAGAACCCCATTTAGAGAGCCGTGTGCGTGTGTTTGAGTGTGAGAGAGAGATGTTGGAACAAAGAATTGTTTGCAGAGAATAATATTGGTTGTATTTGTACTTTGTGGAGGTTTAGGCTCTCCTTTTTAAGGTGCTTTGCTTTGCTGTTTGGTTTTGTACAAGTATTTTATATTTAGTCCGTGTTTGGTTCAGATTAAAATTTGATTTTAATTTTTAATTAAAGTTAACAATTAATTTTAACCATATATTTTATGGGATTCACAATTTTTTAACTACCCATTTCATTAATTTTTATCAAAATCTAATAAAAATCTTATTTTAATTTATACCAGACAATGCCTTACATATCATAGGTTTTGTTAGAATATCTTCAAGAGACTCTCTATTTTTAAGGAGTATATTCTATCATTTGAAAAATATCTATAAATTTAGAGAGTTAAACATTTGAAGTACTCCAACAAGCTATTTATATTTAATACTTAATTTTATTATTCTCAAAAAATACTTATTATTTTTCTTTATCTTTTATTTTGACTATTTAAATTATTTTATTATTTTCCTACATTGAAAATTGAAATACTTTAAATGCATTTAATTATAGAGGGTTACTCTTTAAATTAAAATGTTAATTTAAAAAGTCTCTTGGTGCATGATTTTAAATGTTAACTCTTTAAAATAGAGAGTATATCATGTTTAAAGAGTCTCTTGGAGATACTCTTAGCGTGTGAGTGAAAGCGTGTTTCTGCATATTTATATACACGCTCGCATGGGTAGAGTAGAGTGGGCATGATCTGATTCGATTTGAATTAAACAGAAGTCAATATCAAACGATTGGATACATTAAATCAAATCAGATAAAAACCAATAATTCGATTAAAACATTTTATAGTGTAAACGGCTGTGAATGTTTATTTCACTTTAGTACTCTCTCTTTTATTGCACAAAGATGTTAATCATTCCAAATAAATATTAATTCATGTTAATTTATATAAATTAGCTTAATGTCATGATTATGACAAAAAAATATTGAAATCGAATTTAAAGTTAATAATTACTTTTAATTACATATTTCAGGAGATCCATAACTTTTCATTCATACATTTTATCAACTTTTCATCAAAATCTGCTAAATTTTGATTTTTATTTAAATCAAATACGGGCTCAAAATCAAGAACGGGGTCAGAAATTGTTTGAAATCATAGTGAACACTTTCGCTTCGAGTAGTTTCGAAATATGTTCATCCCTATAAATATATGCACTTATGCGTGGATAGCATACAAAAGTAGACTCTAATAGATAGCCCATTTTTCGAAAGATTTGCTGCAAAAGGAAATTTCAGGGACCATTTCAAAAAGCCACACACGTCAGGGATTGAAATACAGCTATTGGAAATTACAGGGGCCAATCTGAATGAAACAGTAAATACGTGGGTCAATTTTTAGATTCCAGAAGGTCTAAGGCAGCTTCGCACACCCAAAAAATTAAGGACTGTCTAAACATTTCAGAAAATTTAGGAAC
>CAIGRR010179357.1:0-10408 GCA_903798365.1 Fraxinus sp. 1973-6204 | reverse complement strand
TTAATATGTCACAATGTGTAATTATTTATTAATTACATAAACATTACATCATTAATTATTTAATGAACCAAAAAATTTAATATAAATTAAGCAAACGTGCATTGCACGTTACTTAAACCTAGTGATTGTTAAATGTAGCTATTCTAACATACATTATTTAGATTCCTGCAGTGTATCTTTATCTAATATCAAACTTCAAGCTCTAGGTCATGCACTAATAGAATAAGAAGTTAACATTATACATAATATGTATGTATGTAGTGTATGTATAGAATTAGGGAGGTGGTCATGCACTAACAGAATAACAAGTTCACATTATACATGATATGTATGTATCTATTGTATGTATAGGATTAGGGAGGTGGGGTGGGGGTGGAGTGGGAGGTACATGCTTGTAAAAATGAATGTCTTACAAGATCACGTCCCTCATTCCTACTCTTGGGTTTAGGAGAACACCTTCAGCATACAAGAATCACATTCATTTCTTTATATGGTTAAAACAAAATTCATTCACAAATATTACTAATATTTACACTGAAAACCTTCGATTCAAATACTAAAATCCTAGATATTTTAACAACTTAATACTTGTTGGCATTCGACCTCCGAGGTCATTAAGTACAATTTGTGATATTCATTAAGCTTGAGCTAATGTGAGCTCGGATATGTAAGATCAGCTCAGATTGCGATATTTACTGAGGTTTAAGGGGACATAATGATTTAATATTTCTTACACATTGTATAAACAGTCAATCGACAAGTGACACATGGAAGGTCTTACATCAGCGCCGACTAAATCTACCAATCATATGCATTAGCTTCCTTCCCTAAGTAACTCATTAATTGCTAATGACCATACGTAATGTTAATTCATGATGACTTGACAGGCCAAGCTCGTTAACCAATCCAAACGTGCCAATAATATACTTTCTCAGCTCGACACTGTAGTTGATAAGATGGGAAGACGAATGATGTATGTAGATTTCTCCCTATAAAAGGAAGGAGGAAAAGAGAGAAGAGGACCAAGACTTCATATTTCAAACATTTCCTAAAAAAGAAAGAAAATGAAATAATTACAATCAACTTTTGTAATTTGTAGATTACTATAATAAAGTTCGTATTTACATCTCGAGTTGGCTTGAATTTTGTTTATACAATTTTCGACGTCAACAATTTGGCGCTAGAAGGAGGGCCCCCAACTTGTAAAAGCAGTCCCATCTCTCCACAAAATCCACGAAGAAATAACACTATGGATGATTTTTCGACATTCGAAAACCAATCTCACGCTCGTCCTGAACAAACCAGCAATCCATAAAATGCTGGAAGAAGACGAGGTCAAAACGAAACTATTGATCCTCAAATGACTATAATGAGGGAAGTCATTGAAAAGTTGACAAACGTAGTCGACAGGTTAGAACGAAACCAAATCCACATTCCACCACAAGACATCGAGGTAAAATCTCCACTCAGGGAGAGAACCAGATGACTTCCTATAAGAAGGACTCTCTAGTTCTTAGAAGTAGAATCCTCTAAAAGCCAAACTGAAGAGATCAGGAGCTCTCCCATAATGACAAGCCATCCGCTAGGAAAACTTATAGTGTATTTGATAGATTGAGCTCTCAACACTCCCTAACACCTATGAGTAGACTTGATAGACCCAATATCAAACGCTAAGTAGAACGACCAGAGCTTAAATTGAGTGCTTTGAGAAAATGTATTGCTGATCTGGAAGCTAAGGACAAAGGAAACATGGAGTAATATCTCACGAAACGCCATTTTCCATTCACCGAGGATATCCTTGCTGAACCTTTACTTGAAAAGTTAAAGATGCCACAACTGACCGGGTACGAAGGGCAATGTGATCATCTCAGCCATTTGAACAAGTACACTTCCTGGATGGAACTGCAAGGAGTAGGAGATGCCATAATATGTCTCACTTTTCCATTGACCTTGGGAGATAATGCCTAAAGACAGTTTAAATGGCTACATCAAAGATCTATAAAAAGTTGGAATGATCTTGCCACAGCATTCTTGGCCTAGTTTATGGGTTCAAAAGCGAGAACCATACCCAAGGAGCGGTTGGTGAGCATTAAGCAAGGAAAGACTGAATCGTTCAACATGTACCTAAGCAGATTCAATAAGCAGTCCATTGAAGTTGAGAAGATCCTTATAGCGATTCTTTCGGGGCTAAGGCCAAGAACGAGGTTTTCCTAAGCCGAGTTGAAAAACATATAAGAGTTGAGGAAGCTACGTCTGAACATGAGGAACTCAAGGCAAATCCACAATCTTCACATCAAGGAGCACAACGTGGATAAAGATTTTAGTCGTGAAAGGAGAAACGACAAAAGGGATCAGGGTCGTCCTAAGCCTTATCTGGATAGATTCTATGAATATCATCCGTTAATGCCACCCTGGAGGAAGTTTTCTTGTAAACGGAAGAAAAAGAAACATTCCATAGACCCCCACATCAGAAAAAGGATTCGGCAGGGACAAACCAAGTAAGGTACTGTCGATACCATAGGACAACATGACATAACACCGATAATTACAGAAATCTAAAGGAAGAGGTGGAATCCTTAATTCGACGAGGCCACCTGCAAGATTTCGTAGCTAAGCCCAGAGAAACAAACCAAGCTAGCAATCAACAACCTAATCAACAAGAAATAACTCAGCGAGTTCAACCAGGTCCACATGCTCGGGACCCCGAGTAGAGATCAAAACTCTAGTAAGTGGCAATCAATGCCTCGAAGGGTCCAGAAGAGATAGGCCTACAAGCACGCAATGTCCACATCTGGCAAAATTATAATGTGATGTTACTAGAACCTAGACTGACGTAGTGTCATGCTCAGGGTAGTTTGGATTTTTAGAAGAAGATTCATACTAGGATTTTACAGGACCAAAGTGATGCATTGGTGATAACAATGGCTGTCGCAGGGGTACAAGTGCATCAGACTCTGGTTGATAATGGGAGTTTGGTCAATGTGCTATACTCCCAAACATTAGAACAAACGAGAATCTAAAACACTACCTCCAGCCATATCCAGGAGGTCGCAAGGGTTTTTCGGTGATCCTATTGAAGCTCGAGGACAAATTGTTCTGAGTGTGGAGTTAGCCGAACTCTCTTGCCAGAGAAAGATTTTAGCAGACTTTATTGTTGTCGATCTTCCTTCCAACTATAATGTCATATTAGGGAGACCTATGCTACACAAGTTGCAAGCTGCCACCTCGATATATCATTATTGTATGAAGTTCCCTACTCCAAATGGAATTGGTATAGTACGTGGGAACCAGGTCGAGACAAGGGCCTGCAACATTGATTTACCTAGCTCCTGGATCCAAATGTTGAGAGGTCAACAAAATAGGCTAGCAGGAAAGACAAGGTTAAAAAGAACTATTGTTGTCGACCTTACTGAGATCGGCATTACTGAGAAATACCGCAAAAGCACTATAGATGATCAACTTTCATTTGAAGAAAATGAATCATTCCTTAAATTTTAGTTGATACGGGAAGCTCCTTCAACATACCGTATGTTAACACACTGGAATAGATGGGGATCCCATTATGTTTTCTACAACCATACCCGAATGTGGTTTTAGGACTCAATGGGGCCTTCACCAAAGCAATAAGGATGATCAAACTCTCTATTGAGGTCGGTGAAGCTCCACGTCGAACTAAACTGAATGCAGAGTTTGTAGTGTTGAATTCTAATCCTCCTTATGACACCATTATGGGGCAGCCTCTGTTATTCAATCTCTGAGCAATTGTATCAATATACTGTTACTCTCTTAAATTTCCTACGCCTCATGGTGTAGGGTAAGTTAAGGAAAATAAAGATGTTGCTAAGAAATGTCGGATAAAGATTTGTTCGACGAAAAAAGATATGTATGTTCCCCCAAAAGTTCATATGGTATATCTGATTGAATCCGATCTCAGTTCATAGATCCACGTGTAATATTAAATGGGGAAAACCTTGTGGAGGAGCTGGATAAAGTGGAGGTCGGATCAGGCGACCCACCAAAGGAACTCAGAATAGGTACGAATTGAAATCACCCTTCCGAGGTCAGATCATTGAGTTCCTTCAACAGAACCTTAATGTTTTCACTTGGAACTATTCGGATATGAAAGGCATTGATCCAGAAATCATTTGCCACAAATTGGGTACCAACCCAATGGTGCGGCCTAGACAACAACGACGTTGACCTTTGAATCCAGAAAGTACGAAACCTTAAACAAAGAAGTACAGAAGTTGGTTTGTAATGGATTTATCCTTGAAGCAAAATATCCAAAATGGTTGCTAACCCAGTTCTTGTGAAGGAAAATAATGGAGATTGGAGAATGTGCATATATTTCACCGATCTGAATAAAGCATATTCTAAGGACAACTTCCATTACCAAGGATAGATCCAATGGTAGATGCCACAGCAGGACACGAGTTGCTTAGCTTCATGGATGCATACTTAGGGTATAATCAAATTCCTATGTATGAACTTGCCAGGGACACATTGTTTTCATCATTGACTGAGGTCTTTATTTTTACAAAATGATGCCTTTTGGTCAACGTTTGGTCAATTCTATGTTTGCCAAGAAAATTGATAAAACCATGGAGGTATATGTTGATGATATGCTAGTAAAAAGTACGGATGCTAGGAACCATCGACAACATTTTGCTGAAATGCTCAAAATCCTGAGAAAATACGGGATGAAGCTAAACCCGTACAAATGTGCTTTTGGTGTGAGCTCAGAAAAGTTCTTGGGTTATCTAGTGAATCGCTGGGGAATCAAAGCAAATCCAGAAACGATACGGGCCATCATTGAAATGCACCCCCAACAAAGTCTAAAGAGGTTCAAAGTTTGACTGGGCAAGTAGCTGTCCTCAGCGTTTCATGTCAAAGTCGACTGATAAGTGTTGATGTTATATCTAGTAGTATCTGATCATGTCGCTAGTGCTGTTTTGGCACAGCTACCGGGGTTATCAAAAACAAAAGGAAGGAGAAGTATTGATGTTATATCTAGAAGTATCTGATCATGTCGCTAGTGCTGTTTTGGCCAGGGAGGAAGAAGGAATACATCATCCTGTCTACTATGTAAACAAAGCCCTACATGAAATCGAGGTCCGTTATTATCCCTTACAGAAACTGGCTTATGCTGTGGTTATGGTAGCAAGGAAGTTGAGACCCTAATTTTTGGAACACCCAATTGAGATCTTAACCAATTATCCGTTAAGGCAGGTTTCACAAAAACCTGATACTTCAGGTCGGATGGTTAAGTGGGTGGTAGAGCTCGGTCAGTTCGACATAAGATTCAAACACCGTACCTCCATAAAGGGTCAAGCTTTCATCAATTTCGTTGCGGAGTTCAGTTTGAATCCAACAGAAGAACTCACTCATGACACTCTATAGAACTTTTCATTGATGGATCTTCTACTGAAGTTCGATTGGGGGCTGGAGTTGTCTTGATCAATTCGGATCTCCAAATATTCTGCGAAGCATTATTGTTTGATTTTAAAGCCTCGAACAATGAGGTTGAATACGAAGCACTCATAGCAGGGGTGAGAATGGAGAAAGACATGAGGGTCACTCAATTGATAGTTTAAAGCGATTCACAATTGGTTGTTAATCAGGTCAACGAGACTTACCAAGCTAAGGAAGAAATGATGAACAGCTACCTTTAGGTTGTGAAGCAAGAATTCAAAGATCTCAAAACTGTGCTGGTCGATCGAATTTCCCAAACTCAAAATGGTCATGCCGACACTTTAGCTCGATTGACTACAAGTCAAGGGATAGAAGAGTTTGATACATCCCTATAGGGATAATTTCTCACCCAGCCAACGAAGGACTAGAGATAGTTCCTATGATGGTTGATCCCAAGCCTACGTGGATGGATAAAATCAGTTCCTACCTGAAAACAAGATTGTGTCCAAAAGATCCCATTGAGATGAGAAAAATTCGAATGAGGTCAGCAAGGTATACATTGATTGACAACGTGCTCTACAAATGCGGATATTCAGTGCCTTTGTTGAGATGCTTGAGTGAGGAGGAAGCACTTTATGCTTTGCAAGAAGTACATGAGCGAGTGTGTGGAAATCACTCTGGTGGGCAATCATTAGCTCACAAGACAGTACGACAATGATATTTTTGGCACACCACGAGGAATGATGCATTGGAATTTGTCAGAAAGTGTGATAAATGTCAACGCTTCGCTCCTAACATAAGACTCCCACCAGGAGAATTAAGCTGTATAATTGCACCTTGGCCTATCTCCAGGGGGGTTGATCTATGGTCACATGCCTACTGAAAAAAAGGGAACAAAGTTTGCAATCGTCGTAGTGGACTACTTCACTAAATGGATGGAGGCTGAACCCCTGACTAAAATCACCAAGCAAAAAACAACCGACTTCATGTGGAAGTCCATTATATGCAGATTTGGAATACTACATTCCATCGTAAATGACAATGGAAAGCAATTTGACAATGTTTGCATTACTAACTTTTGTGAAGAACGTGGTATACGAAAGCATTTCTCCACTCCAAACCACTCTCAAGCTAACGGCCAAGTCGAAGTAATTAATAAGATCATCAACAATACGCTGAAGGATAAACTTGATGCTCTTAAGGGATGATAGGCTAAGGAACTCCCCAGTATGCTATGGTCTTACTGCACCACGTCTAGGAATAACATAGGGGAACTTTCTCTTTAGCTTTTGGGGCGGAAACTGTAATTCCACTTGAGATAGGAATACCCTCCATTCGGACAATAATGTACCGTGAAGAGGAAAATGAGAGGACGATGCGAGGAGAAATAGATCTAGTAGAAGAGAAGAGGAATGACGCTGAAATCAGGAATGCCGTATATAAGAAACGCAATGAGAGATACTATAACTAGAAGGTTAGGAAACGGGAGTTCGAGGTCGGTAACCTGGTATTAAGGAAAATATTTCTGGAAACAAGGGAACCTAGCTTTGAATTTCTAGGACCTAACTGGGAAGGCCTTTACAGAGTAACTAGAGTATTAATTAAGGAAACTTACGAGCTAGAAGATATGAAGGGTAGACCTCTTCTGCATCCTTGGAATGCAAAACATCTTAAGAAATATTACTAGTAGAAAGTGAGCGTATCTTGTATCGCGCATATACTATCTATAATAAAATGTGTGTTTTGTTAAAATGGAAAATATACAGAACCATTGATTCACCGAACTAAAGTTGCATGTGCTGCAACACTTACAGGAATTCCCTACAAGGAAATCATTTAAGTACTGCTTATGAGCAGGTCGAACTAAGGTTGCATGTGCTGCAACACTTAGAGGAATTTCCTATAAGGAAATCTTTTAAGTCCTGCTTATGAGCATGCCGAACTAAGGTTGTTTATTCTACAACACTTAGTCCAAATAGGCAAGTTTCATTTTTTATATAATTTATAAGAATTCTAGAAATAATAATATTTTACGTAAAAGGAAAGACGAATTGATATTCAATTATCGATAAATCAAGATTACAAGAAAAGCTCTAAAGTAAGTTCTGAAATTTGACAAAAACAAATAATGATATAATGAAAGGGCTAAGAGGCTGGTGGGTCTTGAGGAGCGAAGAACTCATGATTGATATCTTCATCAGCAGGGGAGAACTCCTGCTGCCCTTGATAGGTTTTCAAGCTCCTTTTGTTGTTCTTCGTATATCTCTACCAAAAAGGAGGTGTCGAAGTCTGGCCTTTCTCTGTTAATGTGCTTTATTGTTTTGCCCAAAGCCACAAAGTAAACATCCTGAGCCAGTGCGTCGAATTCAGGAGAGGCCCTCCAATTCTCAACTGCTTTCGAAGCTTTGAGCTCGTCTCTTCCACCTTTTTAGCAGTTTCCTCAGCTCTTTTTACAGCCTCGTCAGCCCGAGCTTTTTCTTCGTCAGCTCTCATCTTTTTATTTTCAACTTGGGTATTGGCTTTGTCCCCCCCAGATTTGTAGAATTTTGTTATCATTCATAAGTTTGAGCTCTGTGGTCAACCTGACGTTAAGCTCCTTCCCCATTATTCAGGCGATCTTCATAATCCATCTTCTTCTCAGCAAATGCAGCCTTCTTTACCTCCATCTTGTCAAATAAGGCCACAGCTTGATTTTTCACTTTGAGCATCTTGTCTAGCTCGGTCTTTACCTAAAAACAGAAAAATAGTTTGAGTTATAGATCATAACATTTAAATTAAATCCCAAAACACTAAAGCTTGGAAGATTACCTTCTCTTCCATAGACATCATATATAAAATTGATCGATGGCTATGGAGTTGGGTTGAAATGATCGTCTTGCCCACCGACATATCAATTGGGAATTGTTGCTCCCGTTCGTTCCAACTTTTGGTAAGAAGGGTTGCAGATTTCCTAAAGGGAGATGGAAGTGCTGTCGTGGATTCTCTAGAGAGAGATGGAGCCCTGAGAAAACTAGTAGTATCTCAGGTGGGCGGCCTATCAGATTGTCAACATTCGGCCTCTACAAATCCGGGCACTTTTCTTTCGCCCTTGAGGAACTAGTCTTAGTAGTAGCAGGGCCTGGGAAGGAGTTGGTGGTGTATGAGTTGATTACAAAGGAGACGAGACCATGAGATTAGGTTTAGGCAATAGCTCCACAAAATGATGCCGCTTTAGAGATTTTTCAGCCTCAACTTCGGGTTTAACATCCCAGGTCGGTTCACAACCTTGATCGTAACTTCTTTCCTTTTATCCTTAGCAGCTGCAACTTTTTTCGCTGCTTTTACTGCCTTGTAGCTCAGCATATTTTGATCTTGACCCAAGATGAGGACCAATAAAACATCAATACTACGTCTGAAGTAAATATTAATTGGAATATGTCGAGTATACTTACGGAAAGAAGTTGGGATCGAAGTCGTGGATCGAGCCGACATTGAGGTTGGCAGCAAAGACTGGAATAGTCCTGCCTGAAACAAGCTTGTGTCTGAATTTCAAACTTACAAGACCTTTGTTTCTTAGGAAGAGCTCTGATAATGTCGGGTTGTTTTCGTGTGGCCGAGGTTAGAGTTACTTTCATATAATCTGCAAGGAAAAGTTAAGTTAGTTAAGTAGATGAATTTATCACGAAGCATGAAAAGATATTGAAAGTGATGTTCACTTACATAACGGATTATAGAGAGTGGGGACTACATCCTTTGTATTCACCTAGGTAGGATAGAACTACCACTTTCCCAGAACAAAGAAGAACTCATCTTTCCATTTTTTTATTGAGGAGGAAGTCTCCAACACCAACGGACCCCTCGTCCTAGGTCTAATGCTGGCATACCACCAACCTAAATTTTTTCCATCCTCTTTGAATGTAAAAAGAGAATTGAATTGAGCTACACTTAGCTCGGGGTGACCTAACTGATTCCACAAAATTAGGGTCGCCACTAAGGTCTTCCACCCGTTAGGGAAGAGTTGGGTAGTAGCTATTCCCCACGACAAAAGAAATTTACGTATAATCCTAGGAAAGGTGAGTCTTAGACCAACATGGAGAATAACTGAATTTAAAGCCACACATCCGGTTGGTGGAGTGTTAGCCCTATCAGATGAGGTCGATATTACTAACTCTATCGAACTAGGAATACCATACTTAGCCCTTAAATTGGCAAGCATGTCTCATGTAACCACCGACCTATAAGAATCTGCCCCCCATTTCTGGGGATTTTCCTCACTACCCTCCTAAGTCCTAAGGTCCGATCTCTTTCCTTTCATAGTTTTGGTCTATATTCCTAAAGGTATTTACTAGTTCTGGGTAAACTGAGGTAATAGGGACAAGTGTTAATACTTCCTAACAATCTGAACTAGCAAAAGGAGAAGACGAAGACGAAGATGAAGAAGGTACTGTTTCTTCCTGTTGGTTACCATAGGAATGTACCCCCATTCGTTTGAACTCATGTAAACAATCGAGGTAAAAATCAACAAAAAGGGAAAAGATATAAAGGTATTTTTGTTAAAAGGAATACCTGAATATGGGCGACCTCACTCAGAAAATAGATAAGGATGCGAAGAAAAACTTTTAGAGAGTAAAAGTCGAAAGAAAAGAAAGCGAAAGTGAGAAAATGAAGGGGTAACAGTCATTTAAAGGAAAGGAATATTAAAGAACGTGATCTAGACCGTGAAATGAAGGAGTGAAAGATAAATAAATGGTTGGATTTAATTACTTTGGATTGACGTCGTTTCGCTGAGGCTTCTAGAAGAAAAAAATCGAATGTGCATTACTACTCATTCACATGTTACGGCGTGACACCTGTTCATGTCATTTATTGCTATAATGATTACGGAACTAGAAAATGTGCCAATCACTTTCAAGGTCAGTCCGTCACCTAGGTAAGCACCGGCCTGGGGGTAACTATTGGCATCCGACCTCCGAGGTCTTTAAGTATAGTTTTTGATATGCATTAAGCTTGAGCTAAT
>CAIGRR010179288.1:0-16553 GCA_903798365.1 Fraxinus sp. 1973-6204 | reverse complement strand
AATCAAGTGCAGTACTTCTATATCGGACTCTCACCACTGTCAAAATCTCACGTGGATTCCTCTGCTGGTGGATCGATTATAGGAAAATGAGTACTACAAACCATAGATTTATTGGAGTTAATTGCCACTAAATATTCAATGTTTTCATCAAAAATAGTAGTACCATAGAGAGCATCTGAGATGTATGAATAGATAGTACAACATCTACAAACGTGCGATAGTAGCTTTGACAAAGCAAGTAGAGCTATCGGTGAAATCACAAACAAAAGAAGCACTTGTAGTGATGGGTGGTCCATGTGAAAACTGTAAAGCTAACCATTTGGCAGAAAATTGTACGTCTATGGGCTTTCGCAAGAAACAAGTCAACTTTATTCAAAATGGGTCCCACAATTTTAACCCACATTGGCAAACATATAACCCAGGATGGAGACAACACCCGAATTTCAAATGGTCAAATAATCAACAAGAGAATGGTTCAAATAATGCCCAACAGGATAACAAACCAAGTTTGAGAGAGATGTTTTATCAATATGTGCAGAAAATAGGAAACATATTCCAACAGATTGATACTAATTTTCAAACTCAACAAGCATCTATCAAGAAGTTGGAGACAAAGATTGGTTAAATAGCTCAACAACTGGCAGAACGGCCACATGGATCATTGCCACACANGGAAACATATTCCAACAGATTGATTCTAATTTTCAAAATCAACAAGCATCTATCAAGTAGTTGGAGACACAGATTGGTCAGATAGCTCAACACGTTATAGAACGTCCATAGGGATCATTGCCAAGCAATACAATAACAAATCCTAAAGAGTAAGTGATTACTGTTACACCTCACCTCTGAGGCTTAAAAGGAAGGCGCCACGTAGGTAGGAAAGTCAACAAGAAAGTCAAAGAAAGGTTCGCAAAGTCAAAGAAAAAAGAAGTCAAACAAAGATCGAAGTCCTTCACATTAAAGGTCGAGGTACATGTTGAACCTCTACCTCATGGACGAACCACTACAACTTATGTTGAGGCCCTCTAAGTCTCTTCGAGGCTCTAAAACCATCTGAAATCTTTAAAGCTGACGTTGTCCCATGCTACAAATTTGAAGATCTCTTAGAAGTGATTCATGTAACATCTGTAATAAAGTTTGTCAGTGTGTCAACCTATTATGTAGAGTGGCTGACCCCTTATCAATGTATTAATTGTATGAATAGACAATGATGTGACATCCTAATGTAGGAGATGAGGCCACATAGTTATGATCCAACAATCACCACGTCAGCCAAAGTAGTATAAATAGTTTCTCTTTGTAAGTAATTAGGGGTTGGCTCTTTTACAATCAGAGACCAAAAATATATACTTTGACTCTTGAGAAATCTACAAGAAACACTTGGTAGAATATTCATTGGTTATCTTTACAATCTTGTTGAACATTAATTTCAATAGACAACATAGTGACTCCAATAGACGTTTTTATCTATTCTTCTGCATATTCCCGTTAAGTGTAGCGTAGCTCATTGTGATTTCTTTTTGGCGATCGTTGTTAGTCCAATTGCCTTCATTTTATACCACTGGATCTTGAACATCTTTATCTCTCGCTATAAAGTACCTTCCGCATTTATTTTCGTCCATTTACAGTCGTTATTCTGGTAAAAACGCATCGAAATCGTACTTAACTTGGCAAGAGCGGGCCCGATATCTATTGAGTTCATTTTTTAGGGTCAACAGATTGGCGCCGTCTGTAGGAAACCATACATTTAACCACGAAAACATGTGCAGAAAAGCTAGTCTAGGAAAATTTTAGCAAGAAGAGTTCTAACCCATGAAAAAAGAGTGTCCATGAGGAAATGATCATTAGAAACTTCCAACCCTTAAAAAAATGGAGTTCTTGAAGAAAGAACAATTGAAAAATCTCAAAATCTAACATTTATTCAGCCCTTGATAAAAGGGGAATCCTGTTAAGTGTTTGAGAAAAATTAGTTTGAATGATAAAAACGCACCCAGAAAGACAAGGGGACACCCTAAAGAAGGGGAACCCTCGCAAACTGCTCCAGCCGCACGCCCATGACATTCAAAACACAGATTGACGCCATTTGTGGAAAACTATACATTAAACCACGAAAACACGTGCAGAAAAGCTAGTTTGGAAAAAGTTTAGCAAGAAGAGTTCTAACCCTTGAAAAAGGAGTGTCCTTGAGGAAATGACCGTTAGAAACTTCCAACCCTTGAAAAGGGGGAGTTCTTGAAGAAAGAACAGTTAAAGAATCCCAAAATCCAACATTTATTTAGTCCTTGAAAAAAAGGAGAATCCTGCTAAGTGTTTCAGAAAAATGAATTCGAATGATGAAAGCGCACCTAGAAGAACAAAGGGACACCTTGAAGAAGGGGAACCCTTGCAAGCTGCTCTAGTCGCGCGCCCATGACCCTCAACACACAAATGAGGAGGGTCCAAAGGCAGAGGCGGGGTCGCGACCAGGCTCACTAAAGAAATGGCCACAATGTCTGCGAACATGAGGAACATAACCTAGCAAAACTTGGCCATGCAAGAAACGAGGGGGGGGTACCCTATTCTCCTATATGCAGCCCTTGAAAATGCATTCCCTGATCATCTGGAATATCACTATGAAGAAGAAGAGGTCCAAAGCCAGATGGCTGGACACCATCATACCGGGATGGAGGCCTCCCAGGAAAGAAAGGTTGAGGTTGACAAGTCGATCAATTACGCTTCGAAAATACCACATAAAGCACCATTCAACTTCCCTCCATATTATGAGCTAGAAGATAGACCTTAGAGGTCGGCTAGCATCTTCTATATGATAAGCTCGGGGTTCCCTAGGAATAAGCAGGAACTCAACCCATGCACCTAGAAATAGGCAGGCCCGTCCTCCTCCTCCTATGCTTAGAAATAGAAAGCGGGAGCCTCTTCAATATGAAAGACTACAAACTGCCTACCAAAAAGAACCTTAGATCCCTCCCCCTAGAAATAGGCGTGACAGAAGGAACTGTGTAAAGAATGAGGCAGGACCCTCCCAACCATCTCTCCAATTCCACCAAGGGGAGGATGATGACTCTGATGAACTCCAAAGCTCCTGCGACCTTAATGACAACGATGACCATTCACCTTTTTTAGAAGCCATAAGAAATTCTCCAATGCTGAATCACTTCACTCTCCCTAAAATCCCCAAGTATGATGGGAGAAGCGACCTCTCAAAGTGTGTTAACAGCTTCAAGACCCATATGAATTTGAAAGGTGCCACCCCAACTATGAAGTGCAGAGCCTTTCATTTCACTCTTAGTGGTGGAGCGAAAATCTGGTATACAACGTTGCCAGAATGTAGCATCCGGAGCTAGCTAGATCTCAAAAAGACGTTGTTAAAACGCTTTGCAACAATAGCAGGGTGAGAAGCTGAAAAGCTTCTTATCCCGTTTTACTAATGAAATGACCTACTGCGTACAAGTCACAGATCGAGAAGCATTAACTGCCTTAAGATGAGGCTTTGACATGAACTCTCTCTTTTGGAGAGACATGCAAAATAAGGACCTTACCACCAATGACACCCTATTAGAGATGATGAGGCGGGAAATCCTCAATGATGAATTGAGAAATCATAAGAACAGGGCCAACCAGAGTCCTTTCCCTCCCCAAATGCAAAGGAAAAGAGGCCCTACTTCCCATTTGATGGACCACCAGACACATTTGAATCACTGACAAGAATTAGCTGCAGCAACACTCAATGCAGTACTTACTTTGACTTATGAAGAGCTAAACCCTGATTTTAAAATGCATTAGCGCCAATCCTACTCCAGGGACCCATCAAGGGGAAGAGGTAGGGATGAAGCACTGAACCTAGAAATAGGGACGAAGGGCCTAGCTATTGTACCTACCATCAATCCCATTGCCATCGCACGGAGAATTTCTGGGATGTCACAAGGCATTCCCGTAATACAAGCCAAGGGAGAGGAAGACGTCCTCAAAGAAATGCTCCTCCTAGGCAAACCCAATAGCATTGGAATACTGAGCCGAGGTGTCCCAATCGAAATGACCCTTCAAGACGAAGGGATAATGATACAGAAAGGCCAAGAAAAGGTCAAAGGTAAAGACGGAGCCCCCCGACAAATAATGGCCAGGAACCCATCAGGAAAATTGATACAATCATTGGAGGCCTACATGTTGGAGGAGAATCCAGAAACTTACAAAGAAATTACGCTAGAGAGGCAAGTGACCCTCCCATGACAAGCCTCATAGTTAACCAATCCTTCGCCAAAACAATTTCGCCAAACAGGTTTACTCACAAACATGCAGTATGTGTACATTATCCACATTGTGACGCCTTAGTAGTGAGGGCAGTCGTGGCCCGCAATAGCTTGAAAAGAATATTAGTGGATAATGAGAGTTTGGTCAACATCATTTTTGGGACCACTTTTGACAAAATGAAAGTTGACTACGAATTGACCCCTATGAGCTCCCTCTTGTACGGCTTTACAGGAGATACCATCATCCTAAAGGAAAAAAATCACACTAGCAATAGAGATGGGGACTACACCATTGACCGTTCACCACTTCATGGAATTCTTGGTAGTTGATAATCGATCCGCTTATCATAGAGTGCTTGGAAGGCCAGCTTCGAAGGAGCTATGGACTGTTACCTCCATTCATCACTTGTGCATGAAATTTCCAACTGAAAATGGCATCGCCACAATTCGAGATGATCAACGAGGTGCTAGGGAGTACTACTCAAACTCTCTAAGGAAAGTAGAAATGAGAACCGTCAACATCATTGTCACGGACCTTGACATGACGATGCCCTTGAATAAGGGAGTACCCCTGAACAAAGGGAAAACGTCGAGACGATCGATGCCCCTGAAGAAGGGAACATCATTGGTACTACACGAACCTCGAAGAAGGGATGGCTGCTGAAGAATTAGCTTGATTTGAGGAGCTTGACCCTCGCATAATTGATTGTGAGCCTCAAATAGCACATATGGAAGAACTAGAGACCTTCCCAATAGACGCATAAGATCCATCCAAGCACTTACAGGTGGAAAGTAACCTACCCATGAAAGTGAAGGAGGACTTAAAAAAACTTCTTACTTAAATATCTTGATGTCTTCGCCTAGAAACATGGTGACATGATAGGCATTGATCCAAAGATCAGCTGCCAGCATTTGAACATAGGTCTAAAAGTTACGGCACATAGGCAAAAGAGAAGAGCCCTCAACCTAGAGAGATATGAGGCTTTAAAGGATGAGGTTAAGAAGCTGATCGACATTGGGTTTATCCAAGAATTGATGTATCTAAAGTGGGTCTAAAACCTAGTATTGGTCAAAAAGCATAACGAAATGTGGAGGTTTGCATAGACTTTTCAAATTTATACCAAGCTTGTCCCATGGTCAGCTTCCCACTTCCCAGAATAGACCAGCTTGTGGATTCAACTGCATACATGAACTCCTTAGCTTCATGGATGCGTACTCCAGGTACAACCAATTTCCTATATTCCCAACATATGAAGAGCACACCTCCTTCATCACAGACAAATGACTCTATTGCTACAAGGTCATGCCCTTCGAACTAAAAAATACCAGAACTACATATCAAAGGCTAGTCAACAAAATGTTTGCCGACCTTATTGGAAAAATCATAGAGGTTTATGTAGACGACATGCTGGTAAAGAGTTTAAAAGCAGGCGATCATGTTACACACCTTAATGAAACATTCCAAATTTTGAGAGGGTATCGGATGAAGCTCAATCATTTGAAATGTGCTTTTGAGATGTCCTCTGGAAAATTCCTAGGCTACATCGTTAACCAAAGAGGAATCGAAGCGAACTTTGAAAATGTTAAAGCTTTAATTGAAATAAGATTACCTCGAAAGCCAAAAAAAGGTACAAAGCCTCACTGGACGAGTGGTAACTTTGAATCACTTCATCTCCAAGGAAACAGACAAATGTCTACCCTTCTTTAAGGTCCTCAAAGGTGGAAACAAAATTCAGTGGATAGAGGCATGCATAGCAGCCTTACAAGAGCTGAAAAAGCACTTGGGACAGGCTTCTCTCCTCTCCAAACCTAAGGATCACGAGGCACTTCAATTGTATTTAGCAGTGACTTCTGAGGCCCTTAGCTCGGTTCTAATTAGAGAAGAGGACAACCGCCAATTGTTTGTTTACTACATCAACAAAGCACTTTTGGCAATAGAGACTCGCTATGGAGAAGATAGTTCTCTCATTGGTGATAGCGTCAAGAAAATTGAAGCCATACTTCCAGGCTCACAGTATACACGTGTTGACAAACATCCCCCTCAAGCAAGTACTACAGAAGCCAGATACTTCAGGAATGTTACTTAAGTAGGCTGTGGAACTTAGTGAGTTTGATATCATCTTTAAGCCAATGGTAGCCTCAAAGGTCAAGCTATGTCAGACTTTATGGCCGAATTCACCCATATTCCAGAAATGGAGAAGGAAATGGAGCCTGCCGAACCCCCAACTTGGAACCTCTCAGTTGATGGATCCTCAAGAGAGACAGGGTCAGGAGCGGGGATTATCTTGGTTAGCCTAGAGGAATACAAGCTTACTTGTTTTGTGAGGTTCGATTTCAAAGTCGCCAGTAATGCAACAGAATATGGGGCCCTCCTAGCTGGCCTAAGGTTGGCAAAAGATATGCAAGTAAAGACGCTTATCATCAACAACGACTCCCAATTAGTGGTAAGTCATGTTCATGGTAATTTCTTAGTCATAGATAAATCTACGGTGACATACTTAAAGTTGGTCATGAGTTTCATCACATCCTTTGAGAGATTCGAACTGATACAAATTTCGCGATCCAAGAACATCCATGCCGACGCACTATCAAAGTTAGCAGCAGTAAGGATTCCAATTGCTCACAATTGCGTTTATAGAGCATCTTTCCAGACCTTCTACTGACATGAACGAGGCAATGATGTGGGTCGAAGACACCCCACCTTGGATAAAGCCTATCATATCCTACCTCAAGGATCAGACCATACCTCTTGGAAAGGAAGACGCTCAAAAGCTCCGAAGGAGGGCTGCGCACTTCGTTTTCCAAGACGATGTGTTATACAAACGTGGGTTCTCATTACCCTACTTAGATGCATTGGAGGAGAGAGAAAATTATGTACTCTGGAAAGTCCATGATGGGGTATGTGGGAACCACACTGGAGGGTGATCCCTAGCACAAAAAGTACTTAGGCAAGGATATTACTGGCCTACCTTGAAAAAGGATGCGCAACAATTTATTAGGAAATGTGATAAGTGTCAACACTTTGCTTCTATCCAAAGACAACTTTCTCAAGAATTAAATGTCGTATCCAGCCCTTGGTCGTTTACAAAATGCGGGATTGATCTTATAGGACCTCTTCCCAAAGGGAGAGGAAACTCCAGCCTTGCGATTGTCGTCATTGATTACTTCACCAAATGGGTAGAAGTTGAACCACTTGCCAAAATTATTAAGGCCAACACGTCCAAGTTCCTATGGAAAAACATCGTCTGAAGGTTCGAAATTTTCCATTCAATTATATCAGACAATAGCAGACAGTTTGACAACAAGAAGGTCATAAACATGTGTGAGGAGTTGAGCATCAAGAAACATTTTTCCTACCCACATCACTCCCAGGCAAATGGGTAGGTTGAAGCTGTCAGCAAAACAATCAAGTACACCCTGAAAAGAAAATTAGATGCCTCTAAAGGGGCATGGGTCGATAAACTGCATCAAGTACTTTGGGCTATCAGGACCACAAGTAGAACTGCAACAAGAGAGACCCCATTCTCTATGTCCTACGGGGCCGAGGCTATGAGCTCTGTTAAAGTAGGTCTGTCATCTCCTCGACGAATACACTTTAACAAAATAAGTAACGACGAGATGGGAAGATGTGAGCTCGACCTCCTTGAAGAAATGGGGGACGACTATCAGACCAGATTGGCCACTTATAAAAAAAATGACTAGATACTACAATTCAAAAGTAAAGAAGAAGTCATTTCGTCTAATGAACTGGTACTGCGAAAAGTATTTCCACCCTCTAAGGAACATGACACAGAAACCCTTGGTCCCAACTGAGAGGGCCTTTATCTCATCAGTGAAGAGGTTCAGCCAGGAACCTATAAAATTGAGGTATGGATGGAAAGGCACATCCTCATCCACGAAATGTAGAACATTTGTGCAAGTATTACCAATGATTTAAAGCATCATGTATGTGCAGTTTTAGAATTCAATATAAATGGTTCTTATTATATTAATCATGAGTTAAAATTCCTCTTAAGAAGGCCAAGAGCCCTGAAGGTGGTCCTGCAAGAACAATCGTCCTTATACAGGGGAAAAATAAAAAGAAAAATCTTACTAAAGGGTCCCAAAAGGACCGCATCTGCACTTGCGAAGTATAAAACATTAGAGAGCCTCGATTTGGGCGAACCACATCAATGTACGTAAGTTCAGAAGTTTACTAACGTACACGACCTCCAAACACTTTGAGTTGATATTTAAGTATAATAGGTGAAGATCCGATGTTATTTAAATCTTGCGAACACGTTGGATCTTAAAATTCAACTATCTGACTCAACAAATTGCAAAATGGTCAGATGGTCTTCAGTTGACTCATTATTTGAATTCTGAGGTGCTCATATCCTAAACCTAGGTATTAGAGTAGACCTCTCAAGACTTGTAAAATAGCTGCAAGTGTGATCATGTTATTGTTATACTTTGATGTTGGGTCAGACCTCCTAATACTTGTCAAATTCAAGTTTTGTTATGAAGTTTATCACTGGATAGCTCAGACCTTATCACATGTTTTATGATACTGAACTTCAAGGTTCATAAGATTGATATAATCAAGCTTTCGAAGTTGTTATATGTATGTCTGTTGTTATTATTAAGTTGATGTTAGAAATTGATTTGATGTCATAATTAAAGTACAAGTCGTTTGAATTTATATTGGCAATCACAACAAAATTGAGCAGAAGAAATACAGATGCATAAGGTAAATAATATGCAAGGCATTAAGTAAAAGTATAACTTCATTAAATAAATGGTTATTTACATTGGGTGGGCTGAGGCCATTACACTTGTCAAAAAAATAAAAAGATACATCGAAAGATATGCCCTAAGGGGGGTGGGGGGTCGAGGAACCACAAAAGGCACAATCACGTAGGGGGCCACTTCCTTAGTAGCCTCTTCAGATGCATCTTCATCAAGTTCAATTACTTAGGCCCCTTCTGCTAGAGTTTGAGGCTCAGACTCCTCCTCCTCATCCTCAAGAAACTCGGCCCTCAGGTCAGAAGTGTTGATGTTTTGAGTGTGAACCTCCAGCCACTCGATTACTTTAATGTAAGCATACCTCCTTCAACATTTCCCAAAGTGCTGATACACCTCGGTCAAAAGGAAGTTGGAGAGGAACGTCTTCTCGATGTCTCTACTAGCCAGTTCAGCATCACTCCTGACAGTCTTCACTTCTTCCGTTAGGCTAGCCACCTGGGAGCTTAGCTCCCCCACTTTCTCTTTCAAAATTGAGTTCTCTTTATTGGACTTTTCCAGGGCCTCAGCTGTCAACTTTTAGTGGGCATCAGATGTCTCCACTCGCTTCATTAGAGAGTCCATCTCGCTTTGAGATAGGCGGACCTCTTTCTCCAAAGATTCAATTTCTTCCAAGGCAGAAGTGAGCTTCATCGACTCATCAGATTTCTTCTTCAAGGCCTTCACCTCAGCCTTAGCCTTGCTAGCAGCTTTCTCAGCCTGGGAAGCCTTATTGGTGAACCCACGATTTTTCCTCTGAAGGTTTTTAAAGAGGGCTTTGGCCTCAATGGCCATGCCAAACGACATCATCGCCTAGGCCACCATTGTGGCGAAGACATCAACGTTGTCGTTCTGCTCAATGTAGGACTGCCACTTCTCCGTCCGGTACTTATGAAATGTTGATGTTGCAGTCTGAACCTCTGGAGAGAGAAAGACTAGAGCCTCGGATGCGAGCTCATCAATTCGTGAGGCTAGTGCAGATTTCGATTTGGAAGCTTCAGAGGTGGTGTAGTCACTTGAAGCTTTGGCCTTCTTGGCAGGGTCCTGCATCTGGGGCTTCATATCAATTGGCCTCTTCTGTCCTCCAAAGGTCGCAGTCATCAAATTGTCCAAAAGTTTTTCTCCCGCGGAACCTCAAAGAGGGAGATAGACATCACTTGAGCCACCTGCTCCACTGGGGGTCGGGATCCTAAACTTCCTCTTAGGCTCCTCCTCCACTATTTTCTTGGAATCGTCCTTCTTCCTAAGATGCAGCCTCCTTGCTGACCCTCTCAATTTTGTCTCTCTCCTACTTTCTTCTAGCAGATGAGGGTTTCAGCCTTTTTCCCGAGGTGGGAGTGGCTGCGAGGATGGTTGATATATCGGGGGTAGGATGCCTCCTCCTATTAAGAGCTTGTTTGGTACAGCTCAAAATTGAATTAAAATTGAAAATATAGCCGTTATTGAGTCTCACTCGTCTAATAAAAGTCAACAATTACGGCTAATTTTTCAATTTTAATATCTACCGAACACACCCTAAAACTCTCTACAAACCAAGAAACAAACAAAGGTTTGTGAAACTTTATGAAAAAAGACGTCAAGAAAAATATCAGTGTGAAGACATCTTACCCATCTTCGCCATCAAACACCAGTTTTCAAAAAAGTGGTTTGACTGTGCTGTAATTGGATATCGGGAGAAAAAGTTATGATAAAAATACGGAAGAAGATAGAGTTTGGAACAGTGAGTCAGGGCCCAGGCGCTGACAACTTAGTGCTCAGGCGCTATGTTTACCCGAAAGAAGCCATTTTTTTCAAAGATGCAGCGCCTAGCACTTAGGTGCAACACAGGAAGGGAACGCGGCGCTTAGGTGTTGTGCCACCTGTTTTAGGGATATGATGTTTAAACTCGCGAAAAGCCTAGAAATACTCCAATTTTTGGAAAATCGTGTAGGGGAGTATAAAAGTCCACTGCATTACTTGTTACGATATTATACATTTGCGATAGAAAAAACACAACATGTATTATAAATATTAGATGACAATGGTATATGTTCGCACATGATTTGAGTTTTGACTAACTTAAATACTAGCTGATTGTGGTATAGGTTCGCACTTGCGAGTTCAACAATGAGTAATGAAGTAATAGTCAAAATTTCTATAATTAACTTTGACTTTAACTTCTACATATAATTTCTAATATTAAATTATATCGTGTGAATATTCACACGCTCCATTGTAAAATTAGTCATGTTTAACTCTCATTGAAATAAAACTCTTTATTTTTCATACTTATTTTCAATCACACATTCACGCAATAAAATAATATATATGTAGATTCAATTTTTTTTTTCTAATTTTTAATCACACATTTCTTAAAAAAATCACTATTAAAAATATTATTTTCGTCCAATCTCTCTTTATAATAACTATCAAACAAGGGCTTAATTGATAACCACCATAATCAAGTTTTTCCGAATCCCAAAAATTCAACCCGCCCTCCCAAAAAATATTCTGTACCAAATCAAAATTCAAAATATCTCAATTTTAAGGCTCCATTTCTAACATGGGCAAATTGCCAAATTATTTAAAACGTAATTGTCAAAGCAACATAGCAAGTGAAAATAATTGTGGCCCTATATTTAGCTCTATACGATAATTCAAAATTTATAGTTAAAAGTAACTTATGCACAATATGGCAGATGAAAACTTCTTTATTGATCCTTGATCTATTATCCCAATAGCAATTTAATATCCAACCTTTAAAAAGAGCAAATTGATCTTCATCTTTTCATTATAATTAAACAATCAGTACTCAACAACCAAAATATTGTTTAGTTGTCAATTAAGTCTCGCTCATCTAACTTCATAAAGTTACAAAAGCCATTGTTTGGTGGCCTTAAAATTTTAAAAACATAATTTTGAATATTATTTTTTTACATAATGTGTAGTTAAAAGTAAGGAAATATTTTAGATTTACGTGTAGAATATTTGATTGTGTGAACGCATGTTTGAAAATGAGTATGAAAAATAAATTAATGTAAAGTAAAGGAAATCAAGTAGGGCTAAGTTAATGAGAAATAGTTATACAACAAAATTGAAAATTAACTTGGGGATGTAAATTGCAATTTTTCCGTTAAAGAAGGAATATTGAGCTTGGGCATCAAGAAATAATTAGTTAATTAAATGGACAGCGACATAAAGTAGCAGGGTTTCCGGTTCAGCGAAGAGAAATCTACGTGGCTCCAGTCATAGCCGTTAATCAGCATGCAGATGTCCAACACCTTTGGATCTCGTGTAGAGAGAGAAAGAGTGGGTGAGTGTGTGTGTAAATAGATCGAAAGGTTCTTTCTGTTCTGAAGGTAAGACAGACTTATAAATTGGTGGTTGCAGAGAGAAAGCTGAATGCTTTTTAGAAGCCATGGTAACGGCGGGGTGGCTGAGCTGTAATTCTGCGTCGACACAGCCACAGAATTGATTTATATACATACATGCCTATGCCCAGAATTCAAGAAATCAAAACCCAGAGAAATTAAGGCGTGCCCTTATTATTCTTGGTGTCATTGTCATGTCTGTTTGGCGTTTCTGTTATGGATTGTCAGTCCCAATTGAGGTCTAGAAAAGGATTAGAGTTGGTGTCAACATGGCTGGCTTTTTCTCACTAGGCGGAGGTTGCGGCGGCGGAGCCAATAGAAGCAATCAAGAACAAGAAAGCAGTAGCCACCACAACAATCCACCCTCAGATATCAACCCAGAAAGCTGGTTTTTGTTCAGAAATGAAGACATACCATATAAAAGCTTGCAACTTTGGCAGAACCATCCAAATCAGCAGGAAAATCAACATTTCCTCCAACGCCAGCCCAATCAGAACCATCCGCTTCAAGATCTCTATGCATCAGCAGGAGGATTAGGCGTTGGAGTTGGGCCGAGTAGAACCGGCTTCGAAATCTCGAATGATTCTTCTAGGTCAGGATTTCTTATGATGAGGAGCAGCGGCGGAGGTGGTGCTGGTGGAATTAGCTGCCAGGATTGTGGGAATCAAGCTAAGAAAGATTGTTCTTATATGAGATGTAGAACTTGCTGCAAGAGCCGAGGGTTTCAGTGCCAAAGTCATGTTAAGAGCACTTGGGTTCCTGCTGCCAAAAGAAGAGAGAGACAACAACAGCTTGCTGCTTTGCAAGAACAACAGCAGCAGCAACCACAAAGAGACACTGCAAAAAGGCAAAAAGAGAATCCAAATGCTTCGTCCTCTCTTGTTTGCACTAGAATAATCGCTAATGCATCAGGTAAACTCAACTCGACTAGAAACAAATTTAATCGTTGAAGTTGAAATCGATCGATCTCCATAGTTAAACTAAAACCCATTATCAGCTTTTCCTTCCCCTTTTCTTTTCAGAACACTGTTTTTAGGTATTCTTGACAGGGAAGACCCTATTCCCCCAGCCCCACTTTACCTCAATGATATTTTGTTATTTATTTATTTTATTAACAGTGTTTTTTAAACAATTTTAAATCATATGACCTTACTTGTATATGATGTTTGTAGGGTTAGAACTTGGTAATTTCCCATCGGAAGTGAATTCGGAGACGGTTTTTCGCTGCGTTAGAGTAAGCGCCATTGATGATGCTGAGGATCAGTATGCATATCAGACGGCAGTGAACATAGGTGGACATGTATTTAAGGGCATTCTATACGATCAAGGCCTAGAAAGCCAGTACATCGCCGGAGACACCTCATCTGGTGGTGGAAGTGTCAGTGCAGGAGTTCAACAACTTAATTTAATAACTGGAACGGCCAATTCTGCCGTCACAACCTCCGCCGCTGGTGGTGGTGGTGGTGGTGGTTCTTCTCCTTTACTTGACCCTTCTTTATACTCAGCTCCGCTCAACACTTTTATGGCTGGTACGCAATTCTTCCCACCCCCAAGATCCTGAACAACAACCTTAAATTTTTGTTCAGAAAACAACATTTTACTATGATGAGTTAGAACTTAAGAAAAATAGTGCTTAAATATAGGAGAAAGAGGGGAGAAATTAACATTTCATTATATGCTTGATTTGTACTTCATATTTCGATGCACAACGTTGAACTATTCTTCTTCCCTTTGAAATGCATAAAGTTTGATTCCACCATAATAATGGGCGTGCTGTTTTTATGGCAACTTTTAAAATTGTTTCGTTGAATTTCTCTATATGCTTTTTTAGCTTGTGTTGAAATTCGAGCTGCTCTTTATTTTATTTTTTCCTCCTAGTTCACACGTAATTGCCTGTTTGAATTGGTGATCAAAGAGGTTGCTTCCTTTTTGGGACAATCTGAAATATCATTTCCATGGCTATCCAGACATGCATGAGAATTTTAAAATGTCCCATATATATATAACCCTCGATGTCCTGACATAATTCTTGTTTCATCGTTAGATTGCAGTCATTTTTTTTTTTTCATTCAATCATCGAGTGTCACCTCCGATTATATCACTACATCTTCGATTATGTCATTGCATATGTTAAATTCCTTCTCGTAGCAAAATCCTTAAACCCCAACTAGACTGATACACAACACTAATCACCTTGCCATCAGTCTCATGATTGAATATGCGCAGAGTTCAATGCCTACTGCAGATGTATATAGAATTGCTCAGACTGTAGCATCCTTTCCTTCTCTATTGATGTGCTGAACTACTGAATGATCCTTTCTGCCAAACATGCTGGCTGTTTAAGAATTTCAATGAATAGTAACTTAATTTGGATATTATGGCCTCCCTTTTAAGTCTGTAAAATGAAAATCTTCCTGCTAGATTGCTGAAAGCCATACTAGGTTTTATTACCTGGTGAAATGCTAGAGTGGATACATAAACATAATTGATTAGTTATTAAAACCGAAGTTCATATTGTGGAGGAGGGCAAAGAGTCAAAACCAAGCTAAAAAGTTTGTCTCTATTTTTCTATTTATTCTAGGTCAACAAGATTCAGGAAAATTTCCCTTTAGTTTTACATAATTGATGAGTATTCAGGAGTTGTTTCTAAGGCTGGGCCTGGGTTATCATGCTTATTAATATCCCTAAAAATATAACTCAAAATACTAAATGAATGAAAATGGAGATTTGAATATTGTCATCATTAGCTACATTATATAATAATGATATAATATCCTTTTAAAGTTGTATTCTCCTTAACTCACACCTTTCCAAACAGAGTTGCAATCTGCTGCTCAATATTTGCTATCCATCCAATTAATTGATACATCATTTTTAGAGTAATATGTTATCTCAAATTTACCTTCGTTAACTACATCACTAATCTACCAAATTAATGAAATGTACAATAATTAATTGGATGGACGGCAAATTAGACAGCAAAAACTGGACTCTTATAAAAAATTAGTCCCTCTTTCATTCCAGTAAAAGATCTCATATGTGTTATTAATGTACGCGTCCATGCTTCACCATGGGAGTGTGAAATAAATTTATACACATTAATTTTAAAAAATTGAGTCCAGCAATGATTGAGGGTATTATTTCACGAATGCTAGAAATCAATAAATAGGCACACTATCTTTGGCAAATTAGAAATTTGTATACATGTTTCCAGCTTTTATTTTTCGACCTTTTATGGTTCGAGAAAAGTAAGATATCTTTTTTCTATTCGACCACCTATGTCTTTCCAGCATATAGTGGTTGAACTTTTAATGATACGAGGTTGTCTAGCTATTTGTTGTCTAGTTTTGATTTGCTTATACCTTGCAAGTTCGTGATGCATCGATCATTTAGATTATTTTTACGTTTCTGCATTTTCTTTATTTTTGATTGTATATCCTAGCACTTGTGGTAAATTGAATGGTCTAGATTCTATCTAATTTGATGGTGGCATCGATTTGTTTAAATCCGAAAGTTGAGAGAAACCAAGAGGATTTGAAGCTCTTGTTTGAGTAAAATGAATTTTTTATGTTCACCAATGGATGAAATTTTACTATTCATACGTTTTTAGAGTGTGTGCACTTTCATCAAGTACAGTTTAAGAATTTCATACTTGTAATTTCGATTTTATCATAATTTGTCTTATAAAAATAAAAATACATAGCAGTCATTAAAGTTTTAAATTATCATCATAAAATAGAGGTTAAAGAACATATGCTGATTGCTTATTCTCTTGTGAGTTTAGTTTCTTTTATAAATTTTCTTTTTACTAATTTATTGCTTTTAATGGTAGAATTAGAGTTTTTAATTCTCAATAATTACCTCCATTATTTCTATAATATGGTTATACCAAGGTCTAAGAAAATCTGTCCTTCCAAATTTTCCTTGAGTTCCTTTCTTACTGCAGGCTTAACCCTTTATGGCTTCTTTAGTTGTACTGGCTTTAAGATTTTAACTTTTTTTTGTTTTTTTGTTTTTCTCTCCTTAAAATTGTGGAGTACTATAAGTCGAGCGTTAAAGCTTAAAACTCTGTTCTTATTTCCTAATTGAACACTTCTTCAAGCCACTGGAAAAGGCAGTAGTTAGTCAATTCTGTCCAAGAATTATTTAAGAAGCAATTTACTATTGGTGTCACAAAAATGCATGGGGGTGGGTT
>CAIGRR010179201.1:976-11820 GCA_903798365.1 Fraxinus sp. 1973-6204 | reverse complement strand
CAACTTTTCTCAAAACAGTGTCAGATAGGTGTAAAATAATTGAAGTGTAAGCAAGTTCATCATATTCTTCATTTTGTGCTTCTATCAAATTTGAAGAAAATTTGTCATCCATGGTTTTTGAAAATTTTTGTTGAACCAAAATCACTTTCATCTTTTGTTGCCAAATTGAAAAATCTCATTTCCCATTGAAAATTCCAACTTCAAAATGTGAAGACATTTTGAAAAGATAGAACAACCAAAGTGCACAAATAGATCACACAAAGAATCCTAATACCGCAATACACACTGTTCTAGATTTTTAGGGTTTTGTGAGACTCAAGACCTCAAACCAAGGGAATGTTCAAACGGGTTAAGTTTGAGTGTTCTAACAGAATAATCAATACAACACGAAGGTACGTCAACAAAAATTCATGTTTTCATGTAATGCAGTCTCATACAATAACTAAACAATAGTTAAAGTACAAAAGCAATTACCAACTCGATCAAAATCAATACTTCAAACTAAGCAAATAATTCCTAAATTTCTACCACGAGTAATGTTACCCCACACGGTAACATCAATCCTAATGCTATCCCACACGATAAAGCGATAATGCAAAATTTAAATTTGGACAAATCAATATATCAGAGCAGATCAATCTGAGTCCGTTAATATCGAAAAATGCGAATTTATCACTTTGGGATCATCACTATTCATTCTAAAGTCTCCAACAATCGCAAGGATAACCACAAACGAATTCCGAACACGCAAAGAACACAATCGTTCAATCTTCGCTGTATAACTTGAAACAGAAAACTAACATTACCAAAATGTCAGAAGAAACTGTCGTCGGATTCCCTATCTCGCGCAGCCAACACTATCTGCGCCTCCACTCGTCGTCGAGGACCTCACGCGTCGACCATCGAGGAGTGCCTCCGCCTGCACCTCACGTTAGTGGTCTCCGTTTCAACACCAGGTCTTTGGATTGGCCAGAAATCAAGAAAACAATCTCAAATTTTGGGCAATTTTCTAACAGTTCTTCAATATTTTTTCTACTTCGTTTTAGCCACTTTTCTAATCAGTTTTTGGTCCGTTTTTCGAGCCAAATTGTCAAAACGGTGTTTTTCGGGCTCAATTTCACTCTACCTTTCTCTACCAAATAACCAATCTAAACTGCTTCAACCTACAACCAATATATTCACCTCGATTGCTATTCAATCTCACCCACAAAAAACAAGATAATCTCATCGTCAGAGATTCATTGGGTATCAAAACCCAACACCGTAGGCATTATATTATGTATTTAAATCGGTCAACTTGATTATAATTTGACTTGTTTTAAAGAAAGTTACTAAGCAAACACGAACTATCATGACTTACAAATTAGACTATCTTGAATGGAATGGTTTGAATTGATAAGTACAGTTTAATTGTTTTCAGTTGAGACTATCTTGAAATTGAAGGAAAGGAATTTTGTTAGTGCTGGTTGAAGACCTTGGTGTGCAACTACCCAACTCAACTGGACTAATAATTTCTCCAACGAAATTCAATAAGAAAACAAAATCCAACCAAAAAAAAAATAAAAAATCTGATAATATACAAAAATAAAATTTTTTACTCTGAGCTTATAAGTTAGGACGGAATAATTATGATGTTGATATGAATTCAATTCATTTGCAAATCGAACGTGGACCGCACATGCTCTAAGGACCACATGGAGTGCCATTCCACACTTCTAATGACCAACTTGTCACCAACTACATATATAACGTACTATTTTGACAATTATTGTCGTCCTAAACCATTGGTCTTCTAATAATAAGAAATTCTCATAATTTTTTTTTTGAATTAAATGAAATTATTTAATATCATAACAAATCACTATGTTCAAATTTTGTCCTCCACCTATTTGTGAAAACTATAATACACAATGAAGGGACACATCAAAAGACTATGTATGAACAAGTTTGTTACAACATTATAATATATTCTATTTGTTTGTATAGAGGGTCTTCCGTCCATTTTTCTTCTCTTTCTCTTCCTTTTTATGAAGGGCATCAAGAAATTTTACCCCTTCCCTAGATGGAGGCTCGAACTCATCATTGACACTGCAAAACTTTGCTCCTACAGCATCAGCTAGTTTTGGCCCTTCATTTCAAGGCCATTAAAATATATTTCGAATTAGAGTATCTTTTGCGGACTGCGATTTTCGTAAGGGTTACGTGGCCAACAGGTAAACATTCCACGTAGATGACTTTCTGTGCACGACAACAAACCATAGTCACTCGTAGCCTTTTTCGATGACGGTGGAGGCAACAGTAAGCACTTCGACGGTCAAGTTAGTTAACGTCAAAGGAGAATGGGGTAACATACTTGATTCAAAGATAATAAGGCAAATGGTGTATTTTAGAGTGTAGAATTGCCTTACCTTTTGAAATGATGTTGAGTGAGTATTTATAGGCAAAGAGGTGGATTTAAGACCGTTGGATGGAAGAACACGTGGCTTCATCTGTCGCACGAGATGTCATCTCCTAAGTATTAATCAATCAACACGAACACTTAATGCCCCATAATGAGTGGATTTGATGATTTGATTTATCTGCGTCTGCTATACAAACATCATGTCAATCAATCATGCGGATCTTATTTTGNTGGCTTCATCTGTCGCACGAGATGTCATCTCCTAAGTATTAATCAATCAACACGAACACTTAATGCCCCATAATGAGTGGATTTGATGATTTGATTTATCTGCGTCTGCTATACAAACATCATGTCAATCAATCATGCGGATCTTATTTTGGCTAGATCTTTGTAAAAGAGATCCCCTATTTAACACAGAAGAGGCGATGTTCAAGCAGCGCCCCTCCCTCTTTCCCGCTTGTCTTACTATTTTTCGAGGTGTATAACCTCGGAGCCTCAATTTCGTGAACATAGATAAGGATCATAAAACCTTGACAATTTGATAACATACACATGAAATGTGGACCCTGCTTATTTGCCTACCTACAACCACGTAGGTGCTAATCTAGAGCCTCTCTGTAAGAGGTGTAACATCTTTCTTTTAAAACTTTTAAGGGTTATTCCCCTTGTATCGAGGAGGGGGTACCGAATGGCTCACAAAAAAGTCGACCCCACGTGTATAAAATAATGCCGACCCGTGGTCCCCACTTTCTGATGTGAGTAGGGTGTAAAAGATTAGGTAAAAAATTATGTACATGTAACATGTCCCAACTTTTAAATATTCAGTTTCAATATTGTTCAACCTAGTGTAGGTACATGCGTACAACATAAAGTCATTGTCCGATTTTGATTTTTTTTTTTTTAAATTTTTTTTTCCTTAAATTTGTTTTAACTACAATTTCTTTCAATAAAATAATTTTTTATGTGAATCTATAAATTTTTAACCATACATTTAAAAAAAACAAAAAACATGGTCTATCAATTCTATTTTCGCAATGTAAATTCATATTTTTATTGAAATAAGCACAACATTTTCAAATAAGCAAAAAAAATTACGGTAATTAACTAATAATTGGTGTGTGATTAAAGAATTATTATTAATAAGCAGAAAAGAATTAAACAAATCCCGAAATTCTGTTACTCAATAATGCCACAAATCTAGAAATGATTTTTATGAACATAACCAAACAAAAGAGGTCTGATACAGTACGTAGATATAGAAATCTGTACACTGCTCTATAGAATTTCTCTCCTGGCGGAGTACCCGTACTGCGAGCGGCGCACATTCTGCCGGCGCTTCTTGTACACCAATGCGCCGACCCCAACAATACACGCTCCGGCGACCACTGCGATTGCCACACCGGCTTTTTGCCTAGCGTTCATCCTGCCGGAGGAGGAGTCCCTCTTTAACACCACATTACTCGTATTTACCTCCTCGTCGTCTGCTACATCAGGTACAGGAGCCGGTGCCGGTGCCGATGTCGGAGACTTGTCAGGAGAAGAAGAATCCGTTAGTGCTGGAGATGGTGCTGGAGAGGGACTTGGAGAGAGATCTGACGGCGGAGGCGCAGGAGGGGAGGCAAGTGAGGGGGAAGGAGCAGGAGATGGTGTTTCTGGAGATAGAACCGGCGGCTGCGAGAGGACGTCGGCTGGTGGATGTGGAGATGGACTGGGGGAATTTCCCGGTGGATCTGCAGATAACACTGGTTTTATACAGAAAAAGAATGTTAAGAAGAGAAAAAGAAGAGAGAGAATTTGAATGTTATTGTTATCTGAAGCCATTACTGATCTGAAAAACAAAATTGAATAAACTCAGTTCTAAAAAGCAAGAAAGAAGTACAAAATCTGAATCAAGATTACTATAAGAACGATTATTGAAGAAATGAGAATATGAGAAGAAAATGCAACGGTTGTGTGTGTGTAAGATAGAGGGATAGAGAGAGGATATAGAGGAAGGGAACGTGGGTAAGATGAAGACAGTGGAGGTGGAGGCGGGTAGAAGGGATAGGATTTTCAATTTTGTTTTTAATTGCTTGAGATAGAAGGAAAGAGCCAACGGTTGTCACAACCAAACGCCTGCTAAATTTGAGATCAAGGTTACAACTGTTTGACAAACATTTTGGTGGAAAAAAGATTTTGAATAGTGATTTTTTGAAAGACGTAAAGTTAAAAGAGAGTTGCTGCATTGTCGCGGAGGGTGTGACACCCTCCCTGACCGAACACACACATAGGGGGGGAGGGAAGCATTTTTTTTTTCTTTTTTTTTTCATGCGGGTCCCACACCCCAGTGAGGTTAGGTCAACCAAGTGGGCAACCGATTCGGGCAAAGTAGCTTAATTCTGNTCCCACGTCGGTCCCACACCCCTTGTGATGTTAGGTCATCCAAGTGGGCAACCGGTTCGAGCAAAGTAGCTTAATTCAAGTTAAAAGGTAAGAAAAAGTTTTTGATATACGTTTGAAATATTTTATTACATGAATGTGTAGTTAAAAATGGTACTATAACAAATCATAAAATAAATTAAAACGTGCCTAACATGTTGAAAGTACATTATAATTAACTTTCTATGTTAGGTTGGCGGAAAAGAACTAGAATGGGGAGGGAGGGAGGGAGGGAGAGAGAGAGAGAGAGAGAGAGTACACTTTTGGGAGGGAATTTCGTGTTTGCTTGGGATGGGATAGAAAGTATGGAAAGGGGAGAGAAAATTGGAAGGTAAATTGTCTTTTTCAACAGGTTTAAGGGAAAAATTAGTTTGTTTTCCCCCTTCTTTCTGACCAGACAAGGAATAGAAAGGTGAAATCCATTGCTTTGTGAACACAATTGATTCGCATAATGATTGATTTTGTTGGTTCATTATTGTCTGTCTCTACCGTTGAGTTTGAGACTGCTTAACAAATGGTAAAGTTACCTTTTTAAAAGCCCAAACTCAAAAGTATAATTAGACAATCCCTGTTCTGTTCTGTTTGAATTATAATTATATTTTAATAAAATTTGATGAAATATATAATTGAAAAGTTGATAAAATTTATAGTCATTTTTAATGGGTGGTTGAAAAGAGTTTGAGAAAAAATAAATTTTAAAAATTGGAGGCTAAAGTTTCAAACTTTTGTGATTTTACGTGAATGTAAGCGAAGTTTAAAAAAAAAAAATAATAATAATATTCTTGTAGAGTGTAATTAGATGGTAAAACCAAACTTAGACCTTTTCTCGTCTCAATGGTTTTCCTTCAAATCCTTGAAGACAAAGACCTCGTAACTACAAGAAATTGTCTAATTTTAATAAAAGTAGAACAATATTAAAAATTGGTGAACTGTCGTCTATTATTAGAAGAACGTCGCATATGGTAGGAAACTACTACATTTTGCATCCACCTTATTATACAATTTGAGAACATTAAAAATAGATTATTAACACCTCTTTAGAGGTGGTCGAGTTGGTGAAACAAGTGAACGTGGAGATCAAAGGTCACGAATTTGAATCCCCTACCAACACTACTTCGATCGAGCTCATTTCACTGGACTTGCCACATGGAGCGGTTTACTCACTGCGCATTTACGGGTAGCGGCTACGAGTTCCTATGTTAAAAAAAAAAAAAAAGATTATTAACATTATATTCAAACGGGAGTTCAAATTTAACTCACATAAAATCTTAAATTTTTAGAGATTATAGCGCGCGCGCACATCCAAGCCTGTGCAATCTAGTGTCGAGCGCAGAGTCAAGAAAAAACAGTTGAGAAGTCTCTTTACCAAGATTCTAAAAGGCGTAATGCGTGGTAATGCATGGAAGCCAAGCTATGGGCTAGGCGAGCTTAAGCGAGGCATATGCGTAAAAAAACGTAAAAAGACGTTTTCTTATTTTAATTTTTAATCAATTAAAAATAATATTGACTAAACATCTAAAACAGATTTATTTGAACTTTATACATTTTTTTCAAAGTTTCCAACAAAAATATAAGTTTCAAATTTAAATACAAAATAGTAATTAAATAGCATGTGAATTTAAATTTTATTTAACTATTTATCGAACTCCAATCCAGTAACCTCTTCATCTAATTCATCATCCGTGTCTTCTGATACAAAATTCTTTTCGTCGGACTCCCTTATATCATTTTCCTCCCCATCATACTCCTTATCATCACAACCCTCTTAAGAAATTATATACCGTAAATAAGATTCATTGGTCACTTGATTTTTGGGTTCAAATGATTGTTTTGATTTTAAATTAGGACAAACTGAAAAAATTAACATTTCATAATTTTTAACTTCAAAAAATTGTATTAAAAAAAAAAAAAGGTAATGGCGCCCATGGTCGCGCCTAGGCGCGCTTTAGCGGTCAACAATTGTCGTTGACCGTTAAATAAGAAGTTAACTCACTTGACTTGGCGTTTTGGACATGCCTCACACCAAGACGCGTCTTCTAGAACACTGGATAAAAGTGATAGAGAATGTCACACTCTCGTTTTTACAAACACCTTACATACATTGATTGAATTCATATATCTTAACTCAAATCAATTTCCTCTCAAAGGCTTAAGAAGAAAGTCATTTGTTCTGACATAAAAATGAAACTAAACCAAATTAAGTAGAAAGCAAAATAAGCAAGACTCGAACTAAAATCAATAATAACTGCAAAAGAAAAGCCATAGAAAACCTTAAATTCGATAGCAACGGGTTCTTTTAGGGGCAGATTTAACTTCAAGGTCAGCTATTTCATTATGGGTTTTGGGTTCGGAACCAGCCTCTATTCAAAGAGCCATGGCTTTTGTTTTGATTATTCTTTCTATTGGCGAAATTGGGGAGCAAGTCTGAAGGAATTCAACAAAACCCAAACGAATGTTTCTAGAAAATTATTTAGCATATTAAAATGCGATAACATAAAAACGTTCTTAAAATGGCAGACGAAACTTGATAACAAAGGTTATTAACATGCTTCAGTGGATGGGAATATATCGCTCCTGCAATTAGATACAGTGATTGAATTTGGAAATATGGCGGTTCTTGAATTTGGATTTATTGGAAAGAATTGGAGAAGAAGAACGAGTTTTCCTGAACTCTAGGAGCTAGGGCTAGGCTTTTGGAGTTTGTAACGATGGGCTATGTTAGGCTTTGACATTTATTCTCAATTTTCTCTTTCCTCATTTTGATAACACATTCTTCAAATAAAATAATATTACACACAAATTTAAAATTTTTCATTACTTTTCAACCACATATTCTTCCATCAATTACTATTTCAGAATTCATTTTTTTTTCCCCAAAATGGGTGTCAAACACAAGCTTAATCGAGGATTTTGACAGTAATTAATATGGTTATTAGTAATTAATTTAAGCTTATTATAATTTAAATATCTTATATAATGATTTTTCAAAAAATCGCTGATTTAATACCTGTTTGATTGCACTTCAATTCCATGGAAGTTGGAAGTTAAATTCCATTTTTCATCACTTTACATGTTTGATTGTCCAAATTTTTCATGGAATTAGTTTTCCAACTTTCACCCACATGCTCACATTTTTTTTATTTTTGAGGAAAATCAATTCCCACCAATTTAGTGGGATTTGGATTTTAAGGTTACCTTTTTTTTGATAATGGAAATAAATTATATCCTCAATTGTAACAAATTATACCCTTTTAATGGACAATTTTCATGTAAAATAAAGTCAAACGAATACCAAAAGATCCAAAATTTCAATATTTTTCATATGAAAAATTATACTAATCAAACACAATTAATTGACAATTCACAAGAAAACAATTTTAGGCAATTCAATTTTCTGAAATTCATTTTCTTTCCACACAAAATTCCACTCTTGCAATCAAATAACCCTAAGGGTGTTTGGTAACCCTTTTTCCATGGAAAATGGAATTCAAGTTTAAGGGTGTTTGATGGTCCAACTTTTTCCACCCTTGGGTGGAAAAAGTTTTCCCTCCACGCACCTATTTCTAGGCGTGGAAGGAAACGATTTTCCCACCTTTTAGGTGGGAAAATAGATTTTTTTTTTTTTTTTGACAATAGAAATTAATTTCATAACCAATTATAAAAAAAAAAAATTTACTTTAATGAACAATTTTCATATAAAACAAAATTAAACGAATACTAAACTTTGGTTAAAAAAATGATTTTTTTTAGGAAATTTATTTTTTTTTGTTTTTTTATTTTTTTTTACTTTTTTTGCAATAGAAACAAATTTTATAACTAACTGTGGAAAAAATTATCACTTTAATGGACAATATCCATGTAAAACAAAACCAAACGAACACAAAAAGATCCAAAATTTTAAAATTTTTCGGGTGAAAAATTATACTAATCAAACACACTTAATTACCAATTCCATGGAAAATAAATTTTAGACAATTATTTTCTCTGAAATTCATTTTCTTTCCACCCTTACAATCAAATAGATCCTAAGTGTATTTGTGTATCCAAAATAATTTTAAAGGTAAAATCAAAACTCTTCCTAGTATTTAACTACACATTCTTAAAAAGTCCTATTTCAAAACTTAATTTCCCCAATAAATTGCTCAAACATGGCCTAAACTACGGGACCCAACAAAAATCTCTTCTCATATGTCTCTATCAAACGAGGAAGTTAATAGAAGGTCCTGGACTTTCCGCGACAACTCTACGTTCTTGTATTTTTTTTTTTTTTTTTTTTGTGGTGAACCTTTTCCTTTTCTAAAATGTATAGTACTTTTCAATGTTGCCTCGAAATAAAATAAAAAGGAATTTAAATTGTATCTGTCTTTTAACAAAGAAAGGAGAACAAACCAGTGGCACTCATCTTCCCCACACTAACTGCAGCATTAAAAATCATTTATTCATTCATACGAATTTTAGTTGGGAGCGTGCCACACATTTATGGGTGGTGTGACCACATAAACATATTTATTGTTCAGATGTGTTTGATCCGCATTATTGAAAAGGAAATGCATTTTATACTATGATGTGATGAAAAATACGTGGTTAAAAAATAATGAGAAATTTTGAATTTACGTGTAATATTATTTTATTGAAGATTGTGTGGTTGAAAATGAGTATTGAAAGAATTAATTTTGAAAAATAATTTTTACTTACAATAATTTTAATATGATTATTTTACTTTTTTTCACCTCTTTCGATTAGTAAATACATCTAAAATATTTAAAGAAGTTGGATTTTCCTCGATCTTTTAACTATTATTTTCGATTGCACGCTATCTTCAAGACAAATCTCAAGCAAAGCAAGACAAGACGTGTTTGTAGGGCATGTGTAGGGGTGGGTATTCTAACAAAAAAAATTACATGGATTAGAATGGTTCCATTTAGTATTTTATTCTAATTTTTGAAATACCTAGATCAAACCTGATTAGGAATCGAATTTTCTTGCCTTATGTTAGAATTTGGGTGTGACCCGAATTCCTTGTTGAATTAATTAAAGAATTCTAATTGAAGTGTTATTGGAATCATATGTTCAGTTAAAGTTCTATTTTGCAAGCCCATTAGGAGTTGAAATTTATTTTGGACTTGATTTTTTGGTATCCTACTTCATCAATAGTTCTACTAGGTGGTTTGGACATCCTCTACATCTTCCCTTTAAATATTAGGCCATTTTATATAATTTTGTAAGTGTGAGACATATGATTACTAGAATTATAGGATCCATTGTAATCTTCTCCCTTTCTCAATTATTATTAAGTAAATAGAATATCTTAATTCCTCTACCATATTCTCATTCTTCTTTTATTCTTTTGCTTGTGTTCACATATTTCATTATTTGTCATATAACTTCAACATCTCAATCCGGTGGTTTGTTTCACAACAGGTGATATCAGATCTATTCGAGTATCAACTTTGTTTATAATAAGTGGTTTCCGAGACAAGATTCAACAGTTCCACGGAGCGCAGTGTTTGATTTATTCGAAGTTTTTTATTCGTGATGCTTCCATGAAGTAGGATAATCCGCTTTTGGATCGGAGCACTGGATTCTCATTATGGCAGGTTAAGATGTGTGCAGTACTCGCACAGTAGGATTTGGATGATGCATTGCTGGAAATTGACAAGATGTCTGCAACTTTGACTGTTGAGGATAAATTACGGAAGTATAAAAATGTTTCTCATATTCATCTTCATATATCGAATACCATTCTTCAGGACGTTTTAAAGGAGTATTTAGCAGCAGTTTTATGGTTGAAGTTGAAGCAATTGTGCATGACTAAAAGTTTAACAAGCAAGTTGAACCTCAAGTAGCGTTTATACTCTCATCGAATGGCAGAAGGAGGATTATTGGAAGGTTACATGGTTGTATTTAAAGAGATCGTCGCTGATTTGGAAACTTTGGAAGTAGAGTATGATGAAGAAGATTTGGTATTGATCCTATTGTGTTCGTTGCCCGCTTCATTTTCTTCATTTAGAGACACGATCTT